>VDFB02355095.1:0-40959 GCA_007258455.2 Sequoia sempervirens
TGGTGAATAGCGAAACTTGGGGATGCGTGCAAGGTAAGGGCTAAATTTTTAATAATACCAGCAGTCTTAACAACAGAACCATCTAATTGCACTACGCCTTTCTGAGGATTAGGCTCATAAATAAGACCTAATTTATCAGCTAAAATTTTAGGCATGACTGAACTACTGGCACCAGAATCAACCATACAATTATGCACAATTTTATCACCTATGATCAGACTTAAGTAAAATGGAGGGGGTTTTACCTTTTTTGCTTTATGCCCACTTTTGTCTTCTAGGTCATTAGCCATTGTGACTTTCACAACCCTTTGATTAGCGTGGTCAGAAATAGACAACTCAGCCAAAGCATTCTACAACAAACTTTTCTGTCCTGGAAGTTGCAGAGCGTCTAGTATCGACATGTTGACAATAGTTTTCTTGAGATGCTCAATAATGTTAAATGCTGAAACATTTACCTTCTGCTATTTTTTTGTAATAGCAGCTTCATTTTGCTTCTGCATAGGCTGAGAATGCATTTTTGACAGCTCCTTATTAGGCATCTCTTGCCCTCTTTGAAGAATCTGCATTTTAGGCTACCTGGTGGCATTAATATCTGATAAAACAGGTTGCTTACTGACTGAAGGCTGCTACTGTGAAGTTCCAGCTTGCTGTCCTGAATCCATAGCTCATTTTTTAGATCTGGTATTAGCTAAAATAGGAGAATTTTGCTGATCTTGGCCATTCACGCCACAAAATTCGGAGCTCTGCCAGTTTGGCAAGGCAACCTCTACATTATCTTGCTGTTCTTGATTCTGATCTGCAACATTTTCTGAAACATCATATACATTATGTACCATTAAAGCATGATTTCTTACTCTGTTGGCGCACGCCGATTGGTTGTGGAGTTGATTGCATGGGTAACACCAATCGCAATCCCAGGCAACATTATTTTGCAGCACAAGTTCTTTTGACGTATTGGCTGCATTTGGATTGTATGGCTAGAATGGCCGAGGGTTAAAGTTTCTTCTTTGGGCTTGATAATCATTTTGATGAGTGGGTCTATTTTGCTGGTTTTGCTGGTAGGGAGCTTGATAAGGCTTATGTTCTTGGCCAACATCCTTCTTAATAGTTACGAGGTCATTCCCGAAGGTTTTCAGTATGCTCTTTAGCTCTTGCATCTCTGGATTTGGGGCTGGGGCAACGACTTCTTGAGCTGTATTATGATATCCTATTGCTGGAACTGGTGGGACAACAGCCAAGGGAGGTATAGCAATAGGAATAGGTGGCTGTATTTCTAGAAATAAAGGCATAGGAGGTCTAGGGGCTATGTCTCCAGCTTGAATGAGGCAATTTTCAACATTAATGGCAATATTATAAGCGTTAGGAAGCGTTAGGCCACCCATAGACTGAGTCATAACAACAATCTTGTTGTTTAAAGATTTTAAATAAAACATAAATGCATGTGCTGGTAAGGGTTTTACCGTTGCTAGAATCTTGTCCCAAGTCCTCTAAAATCTGTAATTGAAATCCACCAAGTGTTCGTGCGGCGCCCTTTGAATGGTACTCAACTGCTCTAATAAAGATAACTTGTCAGATTTATCAGCAAAGTGCTGGTATAGGTCATTACCTAGAGCATCCCATGTTGCGATTGAATTTGCAGCGAGACCTTTGAACCACTATAGCGCTTTGCCCTTAAGTGACACAACTAACAACCTTAGAGCGACGTTCTCTTGAGTGATATTGTGCATCGAGCATAGTGTGGCCACGTCACAGATGTGCTTGACTGGTGTAGTGTAATCCTCTCCGGTAAAATATGGTAGTCCTCGAAGGGCTGCAACTGGAATATCATCATGTTGAGCAATATATAATGGACTGCCTCCATTAAAGGGTGCGAATGGGTGCTGCCTTAGTGGTACTACCATTGGTGGTACTTGTGAAATTGGAACTGGTACACTAGGTGATAGAACTAGGGCACCAAGAACAGGAGGTGTTGACTTCGATCTTGCAGGGGTTTCAAAAAGTTTTCCTACTATCCTGCCTTTTCTCCGTGATGGGGACAACTCTCGATACTTGAAGGGTAATGAACTTGATCTTGTTTGAATATTTCTCATGCGCGGGCTGCACTAGCATGCAAAAAATAGAACCAGAGTCGCCAGGTATATTGTAATAGCCTCCAGAAGGCTGTAAAATCTGCTGCATACACCAAACAACAAAATGAAATACTAAAAAATTCTCTGAAAGTAGCTTTCAAGGTCCCACCGGGCATGCCAAAAATTGTTATCAATAGTTTTGCACCCTGCTGAATGCAGTATTCAGCAAACTACTAAAACATGGAAACCTTCTTCAAATGTGGGAGATCTGAACGAAGAAGGAAACTCCAGAGTGAGCTGGTTCTCCGAATGATGAATTCTATTCTAAAATAGCCTCTGAGGAAAGGGATAAAAGATGACTGAACATAAAAACCTATTTCTAACAGATGGCTTTCAGAACCTAATAATGATTTAATGACGGTTATGATCTCTTCCTCACAAATAGTTTTCAGAAAAATGCAATATTTCACAACTTCTCATGAACAAGTGACACAAAAATGATTTGCATGAAGACTCAACTTGAAGCACAACATGCAACCTGTATTTCTGAACTTTCTGCATTAAGAATTACAATTTAAGGACAAAACAAGAATTCTGTAAACATAAATCACAAGATAAAATCAAACTGAAACTACAAATGGACACAAAAATGAGTAGGAATGCTGTCTTTATTCAAATGAAGGAGAATGCCATAATCTGAAACTGAGTACAATAATATGTTCACAAACTCAAAATTGTGTATGAGCAGGAACTTTGATCTGAACTACTAAGAAGGAGAGGAAAAGACTGTCTCTCAAAACATAACTCTCAAGAAACCCTAATCCGAGCTCAGAAAAAGCTCAAGGAAAAAAGGCCTCAAACTGTCTCAAAAACTACCTAAAAGTAGAAAAAAGCACACTGCTTTTATGATCACACTATCAAACCTCTAAAAATAGGCTAGCCTTGCTTTAAAAACTCAAAAAAACATCTTATCTCTCCAAGATAGGTCTCAAAATGGAGCAAGAAGAAAAGTCAACAAAAAATCTGCTAAAAATAGCAAGAAAACACAAAGCAATTTATAGAATATCGCTTTTTGATTCTGCTTTACAAGATGCAGATTTGTACAATTTATCTATTTTTTGCAATTAAAGATTTTAAAAAATCTTTTGCAAAAAGAAAATCTCCTTATTGCTCCATTACAATATTTTGATTTTCTCAAAAAATCAATAAAACATTACACATCATATCTCTTCTCTCCTTATCAAAATTCCCATTGATTTCCTTAAAATCAATTAAAACAAAAGCCTTAAATAGATAATTGATCAAAAAACACTATAAGTCATCAATTATTCACCATTACACCCTTATTGTTTTCCCACAAAACAATAACATAAGGTATCCAAATTCCATATTTCACTAAGGCACAAAGTAAGTCTCAAAGACTTAACATGTCGACCATCCTAGGCATTTGAATTTCGGCCTCACATAAGTATTAAGATCAGATTTTAATAAAGTCATAAGGAATGGGTTATAATTTTGACCTCCATTTGACATTCACCACGTGCTTTGATTGAACATTCTGGATGATGATAATGCTCGAATTAGGGCATGAGAAAACAATGCCAAACCCTAATCATGATTTCATTTTACACCCGTGAGTTTGAAGGAAAGGAACTCTGACTGGAAGAATATGCCACCATGATAGTGTCGAATTCGAGCTCGTGTGCCTTGGAAATCATCATCACTCCTTCAGAAAGATGAGCTCCTCAGTGGGTAAGCTTTGTTCTGTTTGTATCGAAGTTCCTTCACTTAATTATTGAATACCCAAAAGGCCCTAAGGCCGCAGCCTGTATGAATTTATTCTCTGATTTATTCTCTCCTTTACTCCTCCATGCTATCATGAGCTCGAGCTTCGTTGAAGGCTCCATGGGAGAGATCTCGGGCTATGCTTTTGCCTTTGCACACAGGGTAAGTTAGTTTTGATGGTTTCATTTCTGCTCATTATGGCCTTATGGCCGTGGCTTACACAACTCCTAATGCATTTTCCTTGAACTTTTTGTGTCTGCATCTATCACTGTTGTGCTCTATTCTCACTATGAGGGTTCAAACATCACTTAAGAGCTCGAAACTCTTGGCATGTAGAAGCTATTTGCAACTTGGCCGCGGCTAGAGAACTCCATCAGAAACATGGACTGGTGAGTAGCACTGCTAACATTAGCTCTCTGGAAACTTAGAGGGTTTCTTCTCTACTTATAGATTTTTAGCCATATCAGGCTGTGCCAAAAGTGCATTGTAGAAAGCATTCTCTTGAATTTTGGGCTCGACCTAGAACAACAAACTCCTCTTTATGCCTTTTTGAGTGTATATCTGCTTGTGGGTATTTGATATTTGAACAAGACTGTAATTTCTTGCTGTCTCATGCAAAATCTTCACATGGCTTGTCATGATTATTGCATTTTCTATTCTTTGAAAACAAACCCACATGTGGGTATTTGAAATTTCAAAAGAGAACTGTATTTTCTTTTTCCCTGAGCTCGATTTATCACAAAAATCTGTATCTTTGTATTCTACTGCTGGTTTATATGAAACCCATATAGGTTCTCTCCATTATTGCATCTCTTGCATTCTGAATGCAAACCCCAAAATGGGTATCATAGATGATTGTAAAATATGAAAACCAGTGTGTTTATTACAAACCCCAATCATGGGTACTTGAGATTCGAGACTGGAACTCCATTCATTTGAATTTATTTATATGGGTTCGGCCCAAAACAACTAGTGGCTTATTCTGAACTTCTGAAAATAACTTGAATATTTGTATTTTATTTCATCTCTTTGGAATTCCACAATTAATGAAAAGAATGTATCTCCATTGCATCAGTGCTAAAAACTAACACATAGCCACAACTGTTCAGAATTTGCACAAATCTTCCCAAATACCCAGTTTGAAACAAAGAAAACTGTCATTCATTGGAAGCCCCAACATGGGTATTCGCTATTTGCTTTTCGAACACCTCCAGAAAAGAAAACTCATGGAAAGAAAAACACTTGTATGTTTATCTGTATTTAGTTATGGGCTCGCCCCAAAACAACTGAAGGTTACCTTGTTATTCTTGTGTCCCTTAAATTTAAAATGAATATAGCCTGATATTCTTGGAAATACTGCATTAATTTGAGCTCCATATATTTATGAAAAAACAGTGATCACCACCTAGAAACTTCTTGCTCAAATTGTGTCAAAAGACTTGTTATTTTGGAAATGAAGCTCATGTATCTGAATCCTTGTCGAATCTGGAACGATCATTTACTTGATATTTATAACTCCTTGAAGATATAATAGAACAATCTTCACCATGCAAACTTGCTTAAGATATAAAAGATTAGTAATCCCAATAATTGTACAAAGTTTGGGCTTCTTTAAGCATTCAAATTTCTTATTCTTAGCATGATAATGTGTTTATCTATTGTGGAAAGGATGACCTCTTAATGTATATTATTTTCATGCCTATAATTTGTATGCACATCAGTGTCTTTTGATTTCTCTCAACTTTAACACATCAACTTCTACCTTCTGTTCTCGAACTCCATAGAGATCTTTAAATTGAAACATTGCATCACTTTATGGACTACACCTTACTTGACCTTTTCCGTAAATAATTAACACCTTTTGGAGCATTCTGAAATGATCATGTCATATTGCATTCTCCAATGTTGCATTACATTCAAACTTGAATCCCTTTGGCTTCCTGTCACCTGAAACTTCCACATATCTGCATTTAAAAGATTCCTCTCGTGCCTTCCAAAGTCTGATTTCAACAACTCTGTTCAATTGTGCGTAGCTGAAAACCATTTGAATGTACAATGATTGCTGCCTCGCCTTAAACATTGATACATGATTCTGTTTGAAGCACCATCCCAACCAAACTGAGTTAGCTGTCCTTGCTGTAGCTTTTCATTAACCAGTGCTCCATATCTAGGTACTGTATCACTGATGCTTGCTACTGTATCAAGTTACTTTCCTTTGTACTAAAAAATGTTCTCCTTTTGAAAACCTTGATCTTACCATACAACAACATTGCTTTCTACTCCTAGACTTTATGTAGAGGCTTAGATTGAACATTGCAACACCACGAACCACCTCTACTCACCAATTCCTATGCATATCTAAAGCCTTAGAAACACCATTCTGGAATGAAACTGTTAAGCTAGAAGTGGATATCATTTGTCATTTGAATGCACTGTCCGCCTTTCGTACTTTTGGGTAACATGGTACTCTTCATGCATTTTTATGTTCCACTTATCAAACTGCTTTCAAAATATGTTCTCTTTCCTGATAAAAGTTAAAAAAAAACATTAAGGCATAATGTATGCCTGTTCACTATCCTTGACTGTGAATAGAATGAATTGATGAACTAAAACTTGCATGACGTATATGATTATGATAAGATGAACTTATTCAACAATATATGATGTAAATGTACTCAACAGAATTCATTTAGTGAACTAGACTCACTGTTCACCTATAGCCTTCAGAAAACAAACCTGATTGTTATGAATTCACAGTTGGTTTAGTTGGTTGATGGATAAATATTTTTTTACTCTTTCAGTTGTTCTTCATTTCATTTGATGAATATGATAATGTATCTTTAAATTGGCCCATTTAATGAATAGGGCAGCATGCCGAGCTCTACCCTTGTGGGATCCCATTTTCCTCCACATTCTTGGTCTAAAAATACTGATCAACTTCTTGATTTCACCTATACCTGCACAAGGAAACAAACAATGTTAGCATAAAAATAGAACATGTTGATCATGATATTGTTATTTCTCCTTCAGCTCACTTCTTTCATGCTGCACTTGATTGATTGTTTCAATGCATTGTTAATAGTATGCTATACTATTGCAGGTGCCTCATATAGGTTTCTTCATAATCAGAGCCACTGACACCCCTCTTTTCCTCTTATAGGTCGACAAAGCACAAGAAGACAGGGTGCACCATTCAGCGTCAAACATCGATAATTAGGCAATGATGATTATGTCGTCACTTATATGTTTTCCTTTCTGCATCTTCTGTAGTACAATGTGCTATTAGCAATGTATTGTAATAGTTACATCCACGACTTGTGTGGATATTTGATTTCAATTTTGCATTTCATCTGAAAAGAAAAATGCATTTACATGCAATGTTGTAATATCATTTTGATTGTTGAAATCAAACAAAGCCTTGTAAAATATGAGTTTTTATGAAATAAATGAAAGCATTTCAAATGCTATTTTTCTCATTTGTTCAATTCTGTATTTCTGCCATTTCTGGAACACTTGGATTACATTCTAAAAACTCCATTTCTCCTTTAACATGTATAATGATTACTCAATGAATAATGATAAAACAAAATTTGAACCTAAGTGCAATTCCACTTTATGTTAAAAAACATTCAGCCAGCTCCACCAATTGAGCTGAGACAAAAATTTGTTAACAATAAAATAGGTTCATACATTTAGCATATTTTGTAATGAGGATTTTAATATTTTGAAGCTTGCATACATTTAGAATAGCTTTGCATACACCCATATCGATCATCTTAGCATATATCATGTTAATTTAGCATTTAAATCATGCTTTATCACATATCTCTCATCGATTTCATTGATTCTCTTCAATAGAATCGATTGAAACAAGCTCATTATCTAAGGGATTAAGAAAGGTTCGCCATTCCACATCAATGCGACACCACTCCCCCAATAGGATAAGTTTCAATGTCTTAGATTAGAGGTTTGTCAAGCTTTGATGATTTAGAATGTTAGTTTTAATGGCTTCTTTGTCTTTGTTTATAGTGAATGATCTTATTGGGATTGATGCTTAGTGGGTTAAATATGCCTCAGATTGGGTGTAGTTAACCTATACTATGACACTTGTCACATTTTGGTGCTAGAAGGAGGGCATGAACTAATCAATTTGACAAATTTTTCTTTATATTTTTTTTTCCTTGTGTTTGTAGATATAACAATACTTTTTTAGGCTAATTGGGTTTTTCAGGTTGGACGATAAAAGTTGAAGTGAAGAAGAATTCTCATCTTTGAATCTGATGATTGTAACAAGCGTTTGACACTTTTGGGGAAATTATAACCTATCTATAATGATTTTCATTTTATACTTTAGGATCACACTAATTTTCTTTTGGGTTTAAAAAGAACACTCAAACGGGACTAAAATTGAACCCTCAATTCATCATTTTATTTAGGCTTAAAATTGAACAAGGCAACTTAACATTTCATTTGGTGCATAAAATGAAGGACTTCATCTTAGCTTTAGGGGTTAAAATTAAAAAGTATTTTGTATGTTTTGATTTACATCTTTGTTATTGAATGCGTATGTAATTCTCTCACATCATTCAAGGATCTTGAGAAACAAAAAAATTCCTTAACACTTTGTATAATCACCTACATCTTTCAATTTGGATTAAAAATGAACCCCTTGCTAGTGTAGGGAAAAGGCGTGGTGTGTGTTCTCTCCTTGTTTCATGCACATTGGGATGATCAAATGACAAACGTACTTCTTTGCTATTGTTTATCTTTAGAGGGCCTACCTCTCTGCTTTGAAAGGAGGGAACGACCCAAGCAGAAATGAGCTAAATCGAAGCTCTTTCAAGCCGCTATATAAATAATGTGTTTGTAATGAAAGCCATAAACAACAAGCGCAAATGCATCATACTGACAAGTGTCACCCTTAGTATCCATGTGATACATTAAAATATCTTCTTAGGAAGAGATTGGGAGGCCTTTCGATTCTCCATAATCTTGAGCTAATCTTTCCGTGTGTATGACCACCTTGAACAAAAGCCCTTATTACAAACCAACTATTTAGAAGCCAAAAACCTTTATGATTGCTAGTGCAAGAACGGTCGTTTCAAAGCCACCCCACATTTGTACTATTCATTGTTGAAACAAAAAAATACTTAGGATCTTAGGATCTTCAAGATTTGAGATTTGGTGGTCCCGAGAAGTGTGTGTCGTGCAGGGGAGCCAGTGTTGCAAAATCTCTAGTTGTTTGTGTAACGCCATAGAAAGTGCACAAGACAACAAAGAAGATTAGAAGCAAACATGCAATACTAAAATCTAAGATGCAAATCTAAATGTTAAGCAACAAAGACCAAAGGAAAGTGAAACGTAAACTGAAACAATCTCACCAATTTCAAACGTATTTCCATGATTCATCTCGATTGCCCTTCTCCATTTTGCTTGTGTAGTATAATTGCCCTCATATTTCTTGTAATTCGTGCAAGTATAGCCTAAGATAATGATTAGCAAAATATCGAAGATTGAAGACAAAGTGCTCTCAAAAGTCATAAGAATTCGCGAGTTTTCGAGAGAGATTGGAATGAAGAATGACAAATCAATTTATATAAAAATTGATTATTGACAGTAGTCAAGGTGAAGAAAAGATCCAGCGGGCCGGTTGAGATCGGCGGATTAGACATGCATTAGATAGCGGTAGTAATGGTATATAAATTAAATAGGAGTAAAGATTAAATAAAATGATTTAATCTTAGGTTAGGCATTGAGAAACATAAAAATATCTTTGCATGACAAAGATGAAGATTGGTGACTCTGCGGTGAATACGCACAACATTTAGGTAATTAAATAGAATATTTAATTGAAATCGCATGTACATAGTGAGTTAGAAGCGGCGAGCGATTGAAATGATGCGATGAAGAGATTGCCGAGAACACCACTCGGACATCAAATGAAGAAAGTTAGCGAGCAATTAAAATATAGATGTTGAGTCGAGTAAAGTGAACCATAGATAACTCATAATTATCTAAAATATATAGAGAATGCGTTAAAATAGAATTAATGAATTAAATAATTCATTTTATTCAAGACTACAAATAGAAGAATAATTAAATAAATAATATTTATTTAATTAAATGATGAAGGGATTTTAAATAGATAATTAAATAAATAATGAATTTATTTAATTATAGTTGAAATAATAGATAAAAAATAATAAATTAAATAAAATTTATTTAATTTGACAAGACGGATAAGGTTAATTAGTATTAACATAATTAAATAAAGCATTTATTTAGTGTCCGGATAGAATAAAGAAAAGTGTGAATTAATTAAATAATTAAGATTATTTAATCAATAGAAGAAATGACAAAAGATGAATTAATTAAATAATTAAGATTATTTAATCAATAGAAGAAATGACAAAAGATGAATTAATTAAATAATTATTATTTAATCAAAAGAAGAATTAATGTTAAGGTGAATATGGAAGTCGCAGGCCTAAACCAGATTTCGGTGTCTACAGTTTGCATTGTCTTAGCGTTTGGAGAATTTTGAGTGGGGATTCAACAAGTAGTACCTTTTGAGCCTAGGATGGTAAATGCTTGAGGGTCAGTTTAATACTTTGCTTGGTTCCAAAATTTTGCAAACAAACATTCACAATCTTCCTCAAAATTTCAAACCCTTTGGTCTAAATATGGATACCTTTTGAAATAGCCTTGATATTAATGCTTGTCCTAAGGATTTCTATCCTTAGAGATTTCTAAATATCTTGACTTATATCTCAATCCATATTTTCCAAAGTTAACATAAGCAACTATGGCTTCAACCTCATGATTTTCACAAAATAGACATTGTGAAATTTATGATGTTTTTGACATAGACATTTAGTTTGAAAACTTAATCAAGACAAGTGTTTGTGGTAAAATAAACTCATTAAGCAAGATAAATTGACAAATTGAACCCCACATGACCATTTGGCAACCGATCGCACCGGTTGAACAACCCAACCTTATGCCCGCTATCATACAGGGAAAACATTGCAAACATTGAGTCTAAATTCATTGAGTTCTATTGTCAAAATCATTGAGTTCCATTATCCAAAGTCATTGAATTCTATTGTCAAAATCATTGGGCCCTATTTCCAAAATCTTGAGTTCTATTTTACCAAAATCATTAAGTCCTTAGGGTTTGATCACTTTAGAGGTATAACATGTTTCTCACTACCTTGGTCTTGGAAAAAAAAGGTTCACTCTAGGTCAAAATTGGGTCAAACATTTCACTCATCCCTCCATCAAATTTCATCATTCACTTCACCAAACTTTGCAAAAATTTTGAATACATCAACACTCTTTGACTTAGAAACCAATAAACCCAAACCCTAACTTAGTTACTTTGTATGTAAAATGAATCCTTTTCCATGCACTTAGTTAAGTTAGTTATCATCTTTGGACTAGTTTATATTGAAGGTCACAAGTCTACCCTAAAGATTCTCAAGTTCATAAAAATCCTTCATCCAAACACCAAAACATCAAACCTTCTAAGTCAAAAGTGTCATCCTAAAGCGTTTACAAAGATCACTCTTCACATCATCCACCTTTTCATCTCCCATTATCATCATTGCTCCAAAAAGACTTAGAGCGTCCCTTCTACCTAGATTTGAGTCAAATAGAGAGTTCAAACATTACAAATCTCAACACAACTTTCCCATAGGTGACCCAAAATTTATGGTAACAACAAGATCACAACACAAGAGAATCACGAAGAAAACCAAAGTCTCATCTACCATCAGTGATCCCAATCCTCAAGAATTTGATCTAAGAAGTCAAGTTCCCCATCACAACAACCCTCATCTCCATCAAGGCCGTATGAGATAGAAGATGTCACGAATAATTCATTTGGAATTACTAGGGAAGAAATCATGGAACATCAAGCCTTAGAAAACATGGCTCCAATTTACCCATCTTTTTTTGCACAATCATTGACACTAGGGTTAATCCAATCTATGATTCAACCAAATCCATCCCTTGTTCCAATTCAACCTTTAACATCTAGTCTTGCAACTAGGCTAGGAACCAACATTGGTCTCACTTCATGTCTAGGAACAAACACAACTGTGGGTATTCACAACATGACCATTTCATTAACTGCCAACCTTCCCTGAAACACAAGTTGGACACCAACATTTGGAAAACCACTTACATTCCATGATGCCACAAAAACCTCAACATTTCGAGCACAACCATCTTCATCCATCACCAAAAATACCCCAAGTACGCCTAATGTTACACAAGGTAATGTGGACCAAGTTCCTCAAGTAGGAAAACAAGGGAAAGTTAACACTCTCACACAAAGCTAACCCTTGACAAGTAGCTCCAAAAACCTCATTGACACATCAAAAACAAGTGGTTACCCAAGCTACCCAAGTTAATCCACCATCCACATCAAACCCATCTATCATCGACCCAAATCAAAACAACACCTTGGTTACGAATCCCATCAACCAAGGTAATACCTTGATCCCACCTCAAATACAAGGGAACTCCCTACCCTTCGGTCAAGGGAACCGTTTCAATAAATTACAAGGTCTTAATGTGTCATTACCATCACAATACCAAATGGCACCAACATCATCTTTTCCCTTGGTCCCCCACATCATGCAAAATCAAATGGCACCTCAATCTTACATTCCTCCATCCCAATCCACTATCTTGCAAGGGATGTTAAACTAAGTGAACCCCCAACCTCTCATCAAAAATCCACAACCCACACAAAACATCAAAACCCAAAACCTATCGTAGGTGCCCCAACCATTGATTGATCCTACATTGCAAGCACATGCCTTAGCTTTACAGGAAGCACAATAGGCTTACCAACAAGTAGTCCAACAATAGTAACAACAAAAAGTAGCCTTAGTTGCACAACAACAAGAAGCACAAGTAGCCCTAGTAGCACAACAAAAACAACAACAACAACGAAACACAACCTTAGTAGTACAACAACAACAAGCAACCCTAGCAACACAACAATAGCAACAAGAAGCAGCCTTAGCAGCACAACAAGCAACCTTTGTAGCTCAACAACAATACACTTAACAATATGCCTAACAACAACAGTTTATCACACAACAATAGAAACAATAGGGTTTATAATATAACCCTCAACAAAAAATTGTCAACCCAAACACATTAGGAAGATATATGCCTACACCACCGTACTCCCCATACAACACTTTATCATATTAGAATCCCACATACAACCCATCTGTCATCCCAACATATGTTCCTCCTCCAAACCCGCAAGATGATCTACATCACAACTTAAGGCGTTATCACAAGAAATGTAGGATCTTCGGATGGGCAAGACAAAGAAGCCCCATACACAGAACTTATGTCCCTATCCATTCGATCGAAACATCACAATGTTACCATTCCCTCCCGGTTTTGAAATCCACAAATTCGATAAACACAAAGGGAGAGGAAATCCTATGGATCATGTCAAGGAGTTCAACGTCATGTGTATGGAGGTTTCATACAATGATTCTTATTTAATGTGCCTCTTCCCTCGAAGTTCAACAGGTCTTGCCATGGATTGGTTTTCATAGTTACCTCTAGGAATCAAAACCTTCCAAGAAATCATTGATAGATTCATAGATCACTTCTCCTTCAATATTGACATGGACATAAGCCTAGAAGAGTTGTATACTCTCAAACAAAAAAAAGGAGAATCCTTTGCTAATTTCCTATAAAGGTAGAGGAAAAAAGCTAGTAAGAGCAAGTGGACCATTCCTGATGAGCAACAAGTGGGGATCATCATAGCAAGTGTCGATCTAGATCTATCCTTCCACTTGAAGATGCAATGTATCACCACTTATGATGAGATTTTCCCTAGAGCCCTTAACATCAAGAGAGCCCTAATCTCATAGGGAAACACACAAGTGTATAAAGACAACCACCCATACACTAGTTCTAATGACAAATCCCGCTTTTGGGCCAAGAACAAGAATGTTACTAGTGATGGCGTTGTTGATGCAAAGGTGGTCTTAACTTCTCTCAGGAAATAAAACACCCAAACCATGAACACACAACAACCATACACGTCCCCATCAAACAATCAAACAACAATCAATGCTGCCAACACTCAATAGGGACAAGCTGTAGTGCCCTCGTTCATGGGTCGTTGATGTCAAGTAAGTGGATTGTTGGTAATGTCATGATGATGTGGTGATTTTATTTAAACACTAATATTATGCTTGGATTTGATTAATAAAGTTAATTTAATTATAGGATTACTTGTTTTATCTGGAATTAAATAAAGAATTAGATTCAATAATAAGCATTAATTGAATTATCCTTGGGAGTTAGTTATTTAAAATAATCGGATTAGATAAGGAAAGATAATTATCATTTAATGATTAAATTCAATTAATAAATTTAAAAGTGAGAAAATATTAAAGAGGATTAAATATTAAAATTGTACTTAAGTTTAAATAAATTAAGGTAAAAATATTTATTTAAAATAAATATATGCTATTGTAACTAAAAGAAAGATTAAATTATTAAATATTTGGTTCATATATTAAAGAGTCAATTATAAAAATAATAAATAAGGGTAGTGGCTGGCATTCAATCATAACTATTGGAAGTTGAACGGTTTCTCGTTGGGAGTGGAAAAGACTCCGTGAAACAAATTATTAAATAAGAATTATTCTGGAAAGGGGGATGGCGGGTTCAAAGGGTTGCTCCTTCTGTCATGGATTGTTCGGCACAGGGTTTTCGTTCCAGACAACATTGATTTACAGTGCCCATTGAAATTTCCTGTCAATGCTCTCTGGACAAGAGTACAATCTTCTTCCCCCTCTCTATACTTTTCATATGTTGTGTGCGAATTGTAAATCATCTTGAAGATTCAAATTCCGTGTGGTGCTGGGGTTTTGATTTAAGTTTCTTTATGATGTGGTTTTCAATTTATAATCATATGCGGTGGTTTCAATCTCTATATTCATATTTTATGTGATCGATTATAAAGAGTTAGTTACATATAGCAGTGCGGAGGTTTGTATCTTTTGCATTAGATTGTTGATATAGCATCGCGGCATTCAACCTTTCTTATATCTACTCAAAGTTTTGGATCATTTCCCCACTCTGTGCGATTATGCAACTCATAACCTTCCCTTGATTTCCATGGGTTATTTTCTACGTCTCCTCTGGTTCTGATCGGCTCCGTTTCCTTGCTAACTGAAAATTGGCATGGCATTCTATAGTTAGATTTTTCCTTGGGTTGACAGTTATGGTTTTCACCTCGACTTCACCAGCCTTTTCATTGTGTCCTTTCAGGATTTTCATACCTTAATCTGTTTTCTTTTTCCTTTTCTTTTGTTGTTGCTTCAATCTTTATCTCTTGGAAACCCCATCTCTACCAGTGGTGTTCGACCCTCTTGGTACCATATGCATGTAAATTCACACTCTAGGAATTACCGGCTGTTAGAATCATCATTATTACTCATTTAATGCCATCGTTTATTCTGCCTTATAAATGGTAATCGATCAAGAGGTGTGAGCGGACATTAGATTATTTGATAAAATTTTCAGTTATAGCTGTAGATATCCTTCTGTTATGGCAGTAAAAGTTGTACTCTGTAACGTTGTATGATATTCATTTCTACTCTCTCTGTATCCTTTTGTGGTATATCCCTTGCCCAGGAAGTGTATCCTTGTGTTTTGTTTCTCTGCATACTATAAAATTCAATTTTCAATTCAACGGATGTACCCAATGCTTGTTATTGAGGCTTGAGCTGCGATTTCAGGTCCAAGGCATTCGAAGTTATATATTTCATAGTGCTCATGCCTGACAATTGTTGCTTGCTTGCTCTTAGCCCTTTGTATTTTCTCTAAACGAATCCATTGCCATGGTTTGGTTTAATCCTTTGTTTCCTTTCGCAACCTGTGGCAGCGGCGGTACTTTAGGGTACTTGAGTCAAATAAACTCCCCAGTTCTTTTGGAACCTCTCTTTGAAATATAGAATGTTGTAGAGGCTTAAATAATCTCTCTGATTGTATCATCAACCTGTCTCAGCTACGGCTCTTGAACAATAATAGAAAATTTTAAATAACCTGCTTGATCACTCTGACAATCTAACACAGTTGCAGCACTTGAAAATAAATATTGTCAAAATACTAACATAATAAAAGAGCTCTCCATTGATCGTGGTGAAGTTTAATTTTCAACTTCAAACTTGAGCGCGTCTCTGGAAACTCACCAGCAACAGAAATGTTGTACATTAATTCTCCGCCTCTTAAGTTATGTATTTGCACCTCACCTTTCTCCTTCTCCTCTGCCTTGTGGATAACATGAGAGATATGATAATAATGCAAGTAGATGGCGATATTTCCAGATTCCAATATTCACCTTCTAATATACGTGGCAACCTGTCTCAGTTACAACATTTAGAGTTGGGGCATTGTACAGAATTAAATAACCTCTTTGATTCTTTTGTCTATCAAGGAGAGTCGTAGCATTTGAAATCTTTTGGAATTTTAAAGGTTTACGTAATATCCCTGAATTAATTGTTATCATGTTTCATAGATTTAGTGGTTTGACTGCGGTTCTCATGCTATCTGTAATCTTTGATTCTCGGTGGAAATTTTAGCTGAACCCAATCATAGCTTCGCAGTCATAATACTTTGTTTAGTATACCATAAGTCTTAGAATTCCAGTTCATATTAACAACCTTCAGTAGGTCCGGGACTTGCTAAGTGTTAAAGTGAAATTTATTATATGGTTTATGATAAATCAATATAGGCACAGTCATTGACTGTTTTCCGTGTGCTAAAATTTAGTTAACGTGCCTAGATCTGCATTCTATTGGATTGATGTTCTTGTATGGTTATCATTAATTTAGCATTGTAAGAGCTTTTGTTTCTTAGAGCCATGTGAATTTCCTTATGAAGACTTTTCTTAGCTAAATGGTTTCTTTGTTTTATTTATTTTTCTTTAATAGTGAAAACACGTATCCATGTGGGAAAAGTCCCTAGTTTAAGAGAATTGAATAAAATAGTTACTTAGTGTCATTAAATTTAAAAAGAGAGCATCTTTTTGGGTTACCTTAAAAATGTGTTTTATTTTTCTAGGGGAAAATAAATGGAATATGTATATATGCAATTATATTTATTTTCATGAATATTTATTTTATATAATTCAAGATCTATAATATATATAATGAGTAATGGGATTTAATAGAAACATAGGTGTGAGAATATGAATGAATAATATTAATAAATGTATATGTGAATTTGGAGTAAGGTGGTGGAAAAATAAATTTAAAAAATAAAAAAAACTATTGTCTTCGTGAATTTACTTAGAAAAAGGGGTATTGATACTTTTCTATTTATATGAAAATGAGCAGTTACAATAGGGTCATGATAGCATGATTTTAGAGTCAAAACTTAATGCTAGGGCTTTGAAGTGAATGTTTCTTTAATAATGGAGTTACCTTGGGATATCATTCCTCAATTGTTAATTTAATCAAATGAGAAAACTATTTCATTTTGTTCCATTTTTTATCTTTGTTGAGTTCTTGGCCAAAGTATTATTGCTTGCAAGCATATTACTATCGGTTGACTTTGTGGATTGATTTTTATTATATGTAGTCAAAGAAGAATTTATTTAATAAACAAAATAGAGTAGAAATGTATAGATTGTTGAATTCCTTTTAATTCTAATTGTTGAGTATCGCGTAATATGGGTGTTGTACTGAACTCTTAAATAATGGAATTGTGTATCTTTTTACCATGGTTAAGTATTGTAGTAAATTATGTTTGAGCTAATTATGATAGTTTTATAAACTTGAGTCAATGAAACAAATGGTCCCTTGAATTGAGTTTTTCATTCTTAATTATTTCTCTTGGATTGTTAGTTAGTGGATATCTTTATGACAATCTGAGTTTCTATTTATTGAGGTTCTTATATGGATAGTTATTTAGAACCTTGAGATTGTAATTGTTTTGGTTGTTGAATAGGTTGGTTTCTTTTAATTGAGAATGTAATTTGATAATTGTTGCTGATTTTATGAATGTAATTTTTGTGCCACTGTAAGGGGTTCTTTTGAGGAGAAAATTGAGGTCTCCCGTGGAATGCCTAGTTGGTGGCTTTTGGATGTTGAGTGATTTTTGTTGGATTAAAGGTTGATTTTCTTCTATGATTCCCTTTTGAGGTGACACCATTGTTGATATGTTGATTGTATTTGTGTTAGGGTTGATTGATTTGCGGATGGATCTTGATGAATCTTCTTTTTGTGGCTTTTCTGAGTTAATCTCATATTTGAGGGAAATTTTATCTTAGTGTTGGAATTATTGGGGAAAAACTTGTGTTGCTCCATTTTACCCTTATTTGTGGGTTTGCATTCTTTTTGGCTTCCAGAGGCTTGAGATGATTGTCAGTTGATGTTCTCTCTTTATGTGCCCTTGGTGTGGCAAGTGTTTCGGTTTCATGATTTTTTTTTGTACGAGAATGATTGAGATTTTTATTATGCATTTATAGCGAGATGGGTAATGCCTCGCATGCCATTATGTTGTGATTCTTTGTTCAAATTATGATGGTACAATCCTTGGTTGTTTTTGGTTTGATATTGTTGGGTCTCTAGGGAGAGTGGCTCTAAGTGGGTGGTCGGTGCACAAAGGGACGCCAGGATAGCCCTCGTTAGAGTGTGATTAATAAGTGAAAACCTAAGTAATTAACTAGGGGGTGGGTAGAATCACATTAAAAAGATAATTGATGCCTCATCCGCCTTTTAGTGCTATCACAGGCTAAAGGGGATTGAGAAGGCCGTGGTTGGCAAGATCGTTGCCTTGTCTTCATGAAAGGTTAACAGTTCCTCATGAGCAACCCTATGGGGCAATTCCTTGAGATAGGTAGCCTGGATAACCATAGATGGAGGCAGATCCTAGTGCTTGGTTGTCTGGATAATCTGTCAGTAGATGGAGGTGGCACCTTGCAATAGGTAGTCTGGAGAATCCATGTTAAGCCATGCGATGACACTCTCCCCTAGTTGCCCAGGTATTTTACTTTATTGTGTTCCTCTGGAAGTATGTTATGGGGGTTGGTTTAGTTTGTTGTTGAATGAACTTATATTGATTTATGGAGTATTGCCTTGTTACATCTTTGGTATACTTTGTGGTCTTGTATGATCTCATTGTTATTTGACTTATGACCTTGTACTCTTATGGTACTGTGATATGATGTTATTGTATTGTTTAATTGCAATTTGGAATTGTATTATGCTTATTAATTCAATTGATTTGGAAGTGTTTCATGATCATCCTTTGGTTACTTGTTTATTGGTCATTGCTTTCATTTATATGATGAGATTTATGATTTTAAGTCATTATGTTGACTCTTGGATGTTGTTGGTTATGTCATTGTAATCTTTGAGTTTTATGATACTTTTGTATGACATTGAGTCTTGCGGTTCCCTGTTTGGATGTTCTTGGTTGAGATCTCTTTCTTGTTAGCTCCTAGCATGGGGGGTGGGTCTTCGGACTCACATGGTCGAGTGGAACATGCTAAGCACCCCATTGGGTCCCCAGTCGAGGATCGAGAGGTGCGGATTGGTGCTGTTGCGGCGACTCCAGAGTTGTATCTGTCTTCAAGCCAGTTATGATACTTTGTATTCATCTATTTATTTGTATCATGCTTTCTGGTGTATGGTTTCCATTTATGTTTGGAAACACTTTTGTATCGTTGTACTTCTTAAACATTGTACTGTAATGTAATGTAACGTTAAACCTTGTGTGGATATTGGCCATGGTGGTTGCTATTTAAGGTGTTGAATTAATCATGTATATGTTGTATTTATGTGCACAGATGGTTCTTATCAATGAATTTTTGTGTATGTGCTACATTTGTTAATGTTTTCTTTGTTATGAACTATATCTTTGGATTTTATTCTTTATTGTTGTTGTATGGATCTAAGTCGCGTAATGACTCTTCGTGTACCCTAAGGGATGTATGTGTTAATGAATCTATTTAAATGAAATTCATGTTATGAATTAATGTGTATTACATGTATGTTATGTTTATAAAAAATAAAAAATAAAAAAATTGTGCGGTAATTATTGTGTTGTTGTCCTTTGGGGTTCGCGTTACAACAAAGAAAAAATAGTGCTCCCAAGCGATAATTCACTCCCTTAGGGGAACCTATGGAGGATATGTTGAAGAAGTTGATGCAGTCTAACCTTATCACACTCCCATATTTTTCAAACTATCAAGAGCCACAAGTCAAACCTCATAGCTATAGAGATGATCATTTTTGTGAATTTCACTGATACAAAGGTCATAACACACAAAACTTGTTGGGAAGTTGTTGAGATGATTTAGCATTGTTGTCATTGATGTCAAAACCTGGATCCAGAAAATTGTGCTTCGGATGATATACAAAAATGATCTATCCTATCTTGTACTGTGATGTTATGTAGTATGGATGCTATCTTTGATCCAAATATGGCAATACTTCTTCTGGGACATTTGTGGAAGTCAGTCAATGCAAAATAATGAAGACTACTCTTTTGATGTTGGATGCCGTTCTCAAAGCCTACTCTAGGTAACCTTGCTATCCAAACATTCATGTAGCATGTTACAAATTTTGGTATGTCTCTTCGGTTGATACTAAAATTGATGATAATCGAGATTTGGTCTTGGTTGTGGCATTCCTATCGGCTCTGGAATATATTTCATGTAATTCAAATTTTTCTATCTTTTGATAATTGTGTTATGTAATGAATCTATCTTATGTATGGCCTATTTATGGGTCCCTTGGTAATGTGTTAATATCTTTTGTTCGACCTATATTTTGGTTCTAGTGCTAGCATGCAAGGCCTTATTGAATATCTCAATGTTGTTCTTCATGCCGACATGTTTTGTGGTGATCTACTTCAAATTGTATTTGGTCATCTTGGAAGACTATGAAGACATTGTGTCTGGCCGACCTAGGAGATTATGATGGAATGAAATGGTGTAAGTAAAGGTTGTTTTTGTTCGATGAGATGAGAAGTGTGGAGTATGATGTGTGCAAGTAGTTAAGAGGGTTAGAAGGAAGATGTAATCTATTTTGCAGAGTTTGTGTGAAGAAGTTGTGCATAAGTTTCTTGATCAGATCTACTCCAAACATATATTGTTCTCTTAACCAAAACTGAATTCATGCATATATAGATGCAATTTCATCAGCTCACTTTTGTCAGTGAGACTATTTTGTAATCATTTGTATTAATCGGGCAGTGATCCCACTGACAGTGAGCCTTACCTACAGTGAACATTTTGGCAGTGAGCCTTCTATAAAAATCACCTTAACCGGTGTTTTATAACTAAGAATTAGCATTCTATGTGGTTTTTCCCTTCTTGGGTTTCCACGTAAATTATGGTGTTCATTGTGCATGGTGTTGTTATGTGATTTCATGTTCATTTATGTTAGATGATTATCTAATTGATTTAAGTTTACTTTGGACTAATTAAAGATAAGAAAATTATTTTATGATAATTGATTCACCCCCCTCTCAGTTATCTAGACTGTTCAACAATTGGTATCAGAGCTTGGTCCCTTAGAGATAGAGCTTAACTTCTTAAGGGATATCTTAGCAGTTTGAACAGATGGCAGGAGCTTATCACTTTGAGGAAGAACTGAAGAGAATGTTAGATGATATGGAAAGCACAAAATATGAAAATGAAGAATTGAAAGAAAATATCAAGGAGGAAAATGCTTGTATTGCAAAGCTAAGGGAGAAAATTCAGAAATTCAAAGCAAGACACAAAGAGGTTAGCCAAGAATTAAAGGAGTCAAAGGAAAGTGTTGTGGATTTAAAGCTACAGCTAGATGAATGCAAGAAGATTGAAGAAAATCTCAAAGATACTATCAAACAAAAAATGGAAGAATGGAAGAAGACTGAAGAAAATCTCAAGGATACCATCAAATAGAAATCAGAAGAAAATGAGAAATTATATCAAAAGTTAAGAAGCCTGAATATAGAAGCAAGAGTATGTGAAATTAACACGATTTTGGATCAAATTTTGTCCCTATAGAAATGTCACAAGGATAAGGGAGGACTTGGATTCTTAGGTGAAAGCTCAAATTAGAACACTAAGAGTAAAGACAAAGTTTTGAAGCTGAAGCGAGATCAGTTGTAACAAGCAAGGTCTGGAACTCTAGAACACCTAAAAGACCTCCGGTCAGGAAACCAAATGCTCAAAGGTACTTAACATTTAATGGCTATTGTTTTCTATGCAATAACTTTGGACATAAGGTTGCAGAATGTAGAAGCAAGATGGAACCAAGTACTCAATGCTTTAACTATCACAAGTTTGGTCACAAAGCAAGTCATTGCAGAAGTCAATTATCTAATCTGACTAGAGGAAATGGAATGAATAATCTCTTTCATGGTAATTGCTATTTATGTCATGGTTATGGTCACAAAGCTAATCAATGCAGACCTAGATTTCACTCAGTTAAATCAATACAAAGATGTTACAAGTGTAGTCAACCCAGACATTATGCTAACACATGCAATATGTTGCTCCAAAAAATCTTGAAAATAAAAAAAAGACTATAGAATCAGGTGAATCTAAGAAGAAGACCATCATGGTGTGGAAGAAAAGGGAAATGAGTGTGGAGAACTCTTTTTTGGTACCGAATCCTAGTACATATGCCCTTCCAGAAACTGAACCAACTACCTTGGCTCAGGGGGAGTGTTGTGATGTATACCCTAATGGATTTCCCCCTCTCTAAAGGAATATTGATGTGTTTTTGACATGGCTAAGTCTGATCCGGTTGGTAATATATGAGGAAGCTTAATCTGACTGATTGAAAAGTAAAGTACAATTGATGATGTCATCAATATAAGTTTTTGGCGGCTAGTTCATCATGAGTAATTAAGGTTAAAAGGTGGAGTTTTCAAAGAATTTCTCACCATTTGCAAAAGAAAAAGAAGTTTTGCGAAGCGATAAGAGATTGAAGAAAATCAGCGTGATGATGGAATCCGTTGATAGAGAATTGTGTGGCAGTATTCTGCTAAGGCTGAAGGGAGTAGAATTGGATGAATTCGATCATCAAAAAATGAAGGAAATGGAACTAGGGTTGAAGGTTGATGATTTGCAGAATGTAAGTGCTCTGGGTATGGATTTATGGGGAGAATTTCCTTGGTTTTTTGATAGAAAGTCTATCTTGTTCTTGTTAAGTTGATTCAAGGATGGTAGCATCATTTTGGACAAACCCTATCCGATCACCAAGGAAGTGATTGAAGTTATTACTGGATTGTGCAGCGTTGGTGACCTCCCTGGGAAGAAAACAGTGAAATACAAAGACATAGAGGAACTTACTGGTATCAACAAAGACCCCCGAGCTCTCCTGATAAACACCATTTTCAATCCTATAGTGAGGTATGTTGCTTCTAGTATCACTTATAAAATTTAATTTTGAAATTGTGAAGGTTCTACTTCGGCTATTGCTGTATATCTTGCACATAAGATGGTGAAGGAAAATAAGAAATTTGACTTGTGTAGCCTCATAATGGAAAACCTAATTGAGAATGTCAGAATGTCTTTGGTTGAGAGTTATCCTTTCTAGTTTAGGTCTCTGCTCATATGTTTAGCATTCTACAAGTTCTGAGTTCGCTACCGTCAAAGGAGAATGTTAAGTGGAAGTCTGAAATCCCTATTGGAAAGCAAGTCTACAGGTATTTGGAATGTATGGAAGACAATGCAGGTGTACTCCATTGTGATAGTGTCTAGTCAGTTTGAGGTGGGTTTTTCCTTCGGTAAGAAGGAGTTAGAGGTTGTCATTGGTGGTTCCCCTTCAGAATCCAAGAAGAGGAAAATTAACACGAAGGATGTGATTGATATCTCAAAAGAGAAGAAGGAAGAAAAGTCTTTGCCTAGATTTGACTCTATCGATCTAGATGAAGTTTTTTCGGTGTTGGATGAAGGTAATATGAAAAATATTGGTGAAATGTGGTATGCTTGCTCTCTGGTCAATAGGCTTAGAATTGATGATGCCTTGGTTAATTATCTACTCAAAAAGGGTATTACTATTTTAGATGTTTCTGAATCATTATCGGATGATCTGGTAGAAGTTGTTGAAGAAAGGATGTTGCTGGAAGGATCTGAAGGACATAAGTTCCAAACAATGATTGAGAGAAGGTGTTTCAAGGCCAAACAAAAGTTATTCAAACTCATTGGTGAGACAAAGGAATGCATTAAGGAGATGTCTGACATCTATAGGTATTGTGTCTGGTGGCTTGTTGCTGTTGATAATTTTAGAAACAAAATTGAAGCTATTGAATCTAAATTGAATAGTATCGAGAAGTGTTTTGACTTCACAGATAAAGATGGAAAACAAAGAATAAGAGTTGGAGAATTGCAAGCTGAGATATTGTCTGTTTAGAGACAAAGAGAAGATTTGGTTAAAACTTTGTGGTTGGTCAAAGAAATTGTTGAGGTCCAGTTGGATCATCTCTCTGGGATACTTTCTAATGCAGAGGATTGTGAATGTTAGTACCTGTCTCCAGAATGGTCATCTTCATTTATGTTGTTGACTCTACTAGACAGTATGTGTGCAAGAATGGTTTCTGTAGTGCTAGCTTGGAAGAGGATTCTTCCAATTGTGAGAGAAAAGTACAAGAAATTTTTTCATGTGAAAAGTGTTATTTTTACTTGATCTCCTGAATGTTCTTATTTTTCCCTTTTCCTTTGATGGAAAAAATGGGGAGAAAATGAAGAGAAAACAAAAACAAGAAGATATATTGAATTGCTTGTCAAAGGGGGAGTGCTTAGAGTTTTGGAATTGGAGTTTTGAAGTTTTGTGTTTTTAAGTTCTTTGTTGTTTTGCCATCAGTGCCAAAGGGGGAGATTGTTGAGAAGTTGTTGAGCTGATTTAGCATTGTTTTCATTGATGTTAAAACCTAGATCCGGAAGATTGTGCTTTGGATGATATACATAAATGATCTGTCCTATCTTGTTCTATGATGTTATGTAGTATGGATGTTATCTTTGATCCGGATATGACCATACTTCTTCAGGGACATTCATGGAAGTTAATCAATGCAGAATAATGAAGACTACTCTTTTGATGTTAGATGTTGCACTCAAAGCCTATTCTAGGTAGCCTTGCTATTCGAACATTCATGTAGCATGTTACAAGTTTTGGTATGTCTCTTCGGTTGATACTAAAATTGATGATAATCAAGATTTGGTCTTGGTTGTGGCATTCCTATCAGCTCTAGAATATATTTTATGAAATTCAAAGTTTGTTATCTTCTGATAATTATGTAATGTAATGTATCTATCTTATGTATGACCTATTTATGGGTCCCTTGGTAACATGATAAGAAGATATTTTGTGTGACCTATCTTTTGGGTCCGGTGCTAGCGTGCAAGGACTTATTAATATCTCAAGGTTGTTCTTCATTCCAACATGTTTTGTGGTGATCTAATTCAAATTATATTTGGCTGTCTTGGAAGACTATGAAGACATTGTGTCTGGTCGACCTAGGAGATTATGATAGCATGGAATGGTATAAGTAAAGGTTTTTTTTGTTCGATGAGATGAGAAGTGTGGGGTATGATGCATGCGAGCAGTTAAGAGGGTGTGAAGGAAGAAGTAATCTATTTTGCAGAGTTTGTGCAAAGAAGTTGTGCAAAATTTTCTTGATTAGATCTGCTACAAAAAGATATTGTGCTCTTAACCAAAATTGAATTCATGCATATATAGATGCAATTTCATTAGTTAACTTTTTTTAGTGAGACTATTTTGTAATCAGTTGTATTAATCAGGCAATGAGACCACCGATAGTGAGCCTTACATGTAGTGACCATTTTGGTAGTGAGCCTTCTGTAAAAATCACCTTAATCGGTGTTTTATAATTGAGAATTAGCATTCTTCGTGGTTTGTCCCTTCTTGGGTTTCCATGTAAATTCTAGTGTTCATTGTGCATGGTGTTGTTATGTGCTTTCATGTTCATTTCTGTTAGATGATTATCTGATTGATTTAAGTTTTCTCTAGACTAATTAAAGATAAGAAAATTATTTTATGATAACTGATTCACCCCCCTTCTAAGTTATGCAGACTGTTCAACAAAACTATTTTAGACTCAAACATCTAATAGAAGATATTATTGAACAAGGAGACATTCATGTTAATCAAAAATATGGGAATGAAAATCTGAAAAATTTACACAAACCCTATTCCAGATCATACAAAAGAAAAAGATTCAGGAAAGGCATCAACCTCAAAAAATGTAAACCATACATGTGATACCATGGTGGGACATATTTATTCATCACAACATGAGGAATCAAACAAGTATCAAGATACTATTTTCAAACAAAGTCCAAACCCATCAACAGTGTTTAGCACTATTTTATACCATAATGACATCAAGTGAATATCAAATTGTGATATCTCACATATATGACTCAATGATTGGGCATGTTGAAGAAATTCCAAATGAGCAATAAATATCCCTTATTACACCCACACCCACAAAATGTTGTGAAGAGTTTTTCTGATGATATATGATCCACCCAAGGATCATGTCAAGAGGAGGCTCTTGAGGATAACAAAATTTATTATGAATCGAGTCAAGATCAAGAAACCCTATCCCTAAAGTTTCACCAAGAGATAAGGGACATCTTCCAAATCATTTTAAACTCCAAATATGTCCCCAATATCACCACTGAGATGTTTCTTTCTGATGGGAATATAGACTTTCTTCAACCAAAACAAGAGTCTCCTACTCTTGATATTTCTACACAAGAGCAAGCAACGATCGAGATTCTTGATTCTTAGTGATTGTGCATCATCATCTCTTGAGTTAGCATCAATATCTTTTGAAGCAGTATCAATAGATAACAATGTCATAGAACCAGAGCAAATAGTTCATATTCCTGAACAACAGGAACCCATAGCAATATCATGTGTTCATGACAAGTCATATTTAGTGGCTATGGATCAGAGGATACATTATCAGGGAAAAGGATTATGTATTGATAATACCTTCACAATGTTGGGGGAAATCTTGTCTATAAAAAACATCAACATATGGGGCACAAAGAATCCTTATGATGAAAATGTTGTCAACACTACAACTAGTTGTATCATGAGTTGGCATTCACCCATCATCTCATACACAAATTGGGACCAATGTAATAGAAGAATTCCTATCAAAGCAAGGCAAAGATCATCAAAACAAATGAAGCAGTCAAGAAAAAAGGACAAAGCAAATGCAAATGGATACCAAAGAAAAATAAAGAAAATCATCCCTCCAAAACTTCATTAGTCAAAGAAACCACGGGGAAAAATAAAAAAGGGAAATATATCCATCAAAAGAGTCATCAAATACAAAAGAAAGCTTCTCAAGCAAGAAACAAAGTATATCTAATTGTTGGTCCTAACTCCATGAAAACCTCTGTTCCCACCCATCATTGCTCATCTTACCAAGTTTGGAGAGTTAGAGGTTTCAAACCATCAACCAATACATCTCATATTCCTTCATACATGTCATTGTCCACTCCATTCATGATATCTAATTCTCGTGTTAACCATGTGTTGGTAGCTACTCTTCATCATAAGGATTTTGAAGGCACTTTATCATGATGTGTGCACATAAACAAAGCTAATTTTGGTATCCACAAGGAAAATCAGTAGTCTTCAAGGTTGCATTCAAGTGCTCGTATCTTAGAAAAGTAGCTTCTTCAAGCAGGATATCACTGGAACGTTATGACAATGGCCTGTACATTAGTTCCACGAGGTGGTTCAACATGAGGGTAGAATCATCAAAAAATTAAAAAAAATAGTAAAAATAAAAATCATCCTCCAGTGAAAACCACTATAGTGGTGCTTTGGGAAAGTACTATGATGAAAACTTGGAAAAAATGCATCATGAGTAGAATCGAGTGTCTATATGATCCTTCTAAAAAAGAAGCATCTCATCCTTGTCATGATAAATATAATGTTCCCTCCATCTATCCAAATCCAACTTTCATCCAAATATTCCACTTTATCTTGACCTTGACAAAGATTCAACGTATACTTCAACTCTACTCATGGAAATTTTTTGATAGACTCTTTACCATTTCATCTCATGAAGTCCCATAGTCCATATCTAGCATGATAAAACTCTATCAAACTCTTCACATATACATTACCTATCTTGATTATCCATTGCATTATGAAGAGTTGCTAGACATTGGGGGCAGGTTATTACACTCTTGTTTTTAAATAAATCTTGATCCATGTCTTATATCTCACAACATGACATCAACATCATGATCTAGGTATCGTTTGCATAAAATATCATCAAAAATCCCAAAAACATTTGTAAAACTTCATTAGAAAATCCAAAAACATTCACAAAAATTGTAAAGTCAAAATCTAAAACATCTAAAACACATCAAAAATCCAAAAACAATACCTTGTTAAACTACGGGTCTCTAAGCTTGAACGTAGGCAAGAACATCATTGATGTGTCCCCAAGACACCCTAGGTCAGTCCGTTAGGATTCTATCATAATAAAATAGCATTCCATCAACTATTCATATCTCATCTTCAATAAGTCATGTCAGTCGAACTACATGGTCTCTGTGTGTATAACGTAGGCAAGGCTTATCTTTGATCAACCCCCAAGGCCCCTAGGATAGGTTCTTGTTCAAAACTCAGAAAACCCCTAAACATTCAAATATCTCAAAAAATCCAAAAACATTCAAATATTAGAGAAAACCCCTAAACATTCAAATTTCTCAGAAAATCCAAAAACATTAAAATATCAGAGAAAACCCCTAAGCATTCAAATATCTCAAAAAATCCAAAAACATTCAAATATCGGAGAAAACCCCTAAACATTCAAATATCTCAGAAAATCCAGAAACATTCAAATATCGAAAAACCCCTAAACATCCAGATATTTAGAAAACACAAAAAACATTTGAAAATTTGAAAATCCAAAAACATTCAAAAAACATTGAAAAGACCTTAACAACATCAAATAACTAGAGAAAACCCTCAACAACCTCAAATAATCGAAAACAAAAAAAATCACATAAACTCTCAAAAAGACCTAAAACAACCTCAAAATATTTTCAAAATACTAGAAACATTAAAATATTCCAAAAAATGCAAAACCACCCATCCGATTTCGCTTGCACCCACAATAAACCTTCACCCATAATAAATCAATCATCACCTTCAACCTTTGGAAAAACAAGTAGAAAGCGAGTATCACAAGTCATAAAGTGAGAACCTAAGTGTCAAAATATAAAGTCTAGATCATAGGTAAATGAGTTAGTGAAGTTTGTATCAACAACTTATCAAACACCTCATCCTAATCAAAACATTTGATTAGCATGTCCTAGGATGAATCCTTCCTGTGATAGGCATCAATATCAGAAATCACTTTAGCTATATTAAACTGGCAAGAGATATGGATAACACTGACTATTTGTCTTTGATCTTTTCTTATGATTTATCTTAATGACCCATTCCAAGGACCTCTCGATGATGTTTATAAAAAAAAATTAGAGAGAAAGGAATGGGGGCATTGATCATTATCTTTCGTTTTCTATGCTTCTAGGTATTCTTGTAAAATAATCTTGGCACATACTTGCTTAGTTGTGTGTAGGAAAGTTGTTTGGAGTACATTGTTGACTATTGCGTATGCTTTGGTTCGATATATTCTAAAGCTTATAACTTACATTCCAACGAGGTTTTCGTATGTCAAGGTGTGAACAAGAGCTATCCTATCTGTTTGTGGAGTCAAAGTACATTACACTAGATACAACACCATCCTAGTTATTAATACCTTGATGCATTGTGTCTATGTGTTATATCAAAAATAAGGAATGATGGAAAATCCCAATCCCAATATATGAGAAAATCATCATCATCATGCATCTCTCATCACCATATCTAATAAAGCCTCGGTGGATCATGGACTTGTTGCACTTTTTGAATCAATCTCAAAATCAATGGTCAATCCATTCATCTTATTTTTCTTATTCTTCTATCTTTACTAACAATTCTATCCAAGTATTGAATATGTAATATAAAAAAATATACATGAGGCTACCCATAGCTGATGAATGTCTATACATCCTAAAATCTATCTACATCAATACCTAAGCTATCATGAAAATAATCCCTCTCCCGTTGGGTCATAGTGAGGCATCTATATCATCTTCAGCTCAACAACCTACAAAGTTGCGGCTCTTTGATTCAATGTCTAATTTTCACCTATCGTGAGCTTGATCGAAACATTTTATTTTTAGATAAATCTCTCGAGGGGGAAACCAACCATATTTCAATCATATCGATATCAAATCATCTAACAATTTTTTTTCCTAGCCTTGCTAGCAAATCTGGATCAATTTATCAAATCATTCATCATTGGGATATATCTTTCCCTATCAATCCTTGTGTTGTTCATATATTGACAACACTATCCTTGCATTGTTGTGAATCCTCAACAATGTTATCAATCAATCAATTAGATCAATCAAGTTTAGATTGGCTATCAACATCTCAAAGAGATCATCGATATCCATTTTTGCATCATCATTAGCATCAAAATCAACATAAGTCTTTGAACTAATGCAACAAGTACATTGCTTCAAAGAGGGAAAAAATGTACACCTCAAAATGTCTCAATGGATCACATTGGCTAACTAACATCATTTCGTCCTCGAACCCATCCTCTTTTTTCTTGTTTAATTAAAGAAGCTTAATTATTCAAATAAATGCCTTATTTTCACCTATTAATCTAATAGACCTAATTGGGTTAATTCACCCCCTCTCACACTAACATTTCATATAATTTAATTAAATAATGAAAATTATTTAATTTTAACCCTAAGTCCTCTTATTTAATTAAATAACCAAAACTATTTAATTAAATATCATATTTGCATCTCCTTTTCATTAAATAAATCAATAATTTAATGAATATCCTCACATTCCTCATCTTGCACATTCAAATTTAGTTTTAATTAACTAAATTGCTAATTTCCCTCTCATCCACTTGCATAGGGAATATTCTAAAGGAATATTCTCCTATTTTCCTCTAAAAAAAAGGTAATGATTACTCCAAACAAACTTTGAAACAACTTTTTAAAGTTGTTGCAAAGTGTGTTTGTTTGCATGATTGTGAGCCCTTGATCTTTTCTTAATCCATGTGATATTTGATTCTCATCCATTGATGAAAATTATTGATCCATGTTTCATCCTCATTTCATTTGTGACCATTGATAGATCAAATAAATCTCATCCATTTATTTTTCATTTGATCTCCATTAAATTAATTATTTAATGAATATCATATAATTCCCCTAGTTTGCATAATTGAAACTTTTTTTTAATTATCAAATTACTAATTCTCCCACTTGCAAGGGAATATTCTTCTTTGCACATTCCTCCAAAAAGGGAACCTCCCCTTTTGCACAATTAAACTTTGTTTTAATTTTCAAAATATCTATTTCCTCACTTATTTGAAAAAAATGAATATTCTTCCTTATAACAAATTCACAAGACTTCATGTGCAAGTTAACTTAAAAGACTTCTTGTGCAAGTTTTGAAAGTGTGTTTGTTTGGATGAATGTGAGCCCTTGATTAAATATCGACTTGCATTTTCAACCCTTGATGAGAATCCATGACCATGCCTCCAACTTCTTCCATCCTTGACCATTGATTAGCCTTTTTGATCTTAACCCTTCATTTCTCATTTTCTTTCCTATAAATAGTTCACTATTTGGAGACAAATGGATCCATCTTTTAAGAGAAAACTTATGCTGTTAAAATCAATCACTTGCACTCATATTTAGCAATATTTTAGTTTATTTTAATTACATTAATTAACTTTAAGCATCCATTAATGGCTTCCATGATAACATAGGTGCATACATTTAGCATATTTTGTAATTAGGATTTTAATCTTTTGAAGCTTGCATACATTTAGAATAGCTTTGCACACACCCATATTGATCATCTTAGCATATATCATGCTAATTTAGAATTTAAATAAATTTTTATCACATATCTCTCATTGGTTTCATTGATTCTCTTCAATAGAATCGATTGAAACAAGCTCATTATCCAAAGGATTGGGAAAAGGGTTGCCATTCCACATCAATGCAACACCACTCCCCCATTAGGATAAGTTTCAATGTCTTATATTAGAGGTTTTTCAAGCTTTGATGATTTAGAATGTTAGTTTTAATGGATTCTTTGTCTTTGTTTACAGTGAATGATCTTATTGGGATTGATGCTCAGTGGGTTAAATATGCCTTGAATTCGTATGGATCAGGTGTAGTTAACCTATACTATGACATTGGTCACAGTATCTGATCATCAATAACCTTAATGTAAAAAAAATGATCCTCCTCACTCCTAAGAAAACCCAAATTCAATGTAAAGGCATAAAACTTCTGGTATCACATTCTGGGTGACTTTTTCAAACCATATAATGATCTCTTTAACCTAGAAACTAAGTGTTCTTTTCCTTTCACAACAAAATTGATAGGTTGTCGCATATAAATTTCTTTCTCAAGATCCCATTGTAATAAAGCAATTTTAACATCCATTTTCTCTATTTCAAAATCATAAGCAACAACAATAGATAATAGGAATCTAATAGAATTTAACTTAACAAAAAGATAGAAAATTTTATCGAAATCAACTCCCTCTCTGTAGGAGTAGCCCTTGGCCACCAATTTTGTCTTGTATTGCTCTAATTGATCATTTGCACCAAATTTATTTTTAAATACCCACTTGCAACAAATGGGATTCCTTTGGGAAAAATCACAAGATCCCAGGTATCACAACTATATAGAGTCATCATCTCCTCTTACAAGACTTGCATCCAAGACTCACTTTCTTTTGAAGAAAGAGCCTCCCTGTAGGATCTAGGTTCATCGTTAGTACTCAACAAAGAAAATACACAATAGTAATTAGATGGGCTATACTTGTCAATTGGATTATGTTGTCTTGTGGATCTTCTCAAGGTAGGAGTAAGGGGCTCATGTTGCTCTTCTTCTTTATATTCTCATCCTGCATATCATCTGAACCCTCTTCTTCTTCTCCATCCTCAAATCCATCTGATTGTTCTTCCACATATGCATCTTCTTGCTTCTCAATATTTGTTTCAAAATGCACTATTTTTGTCTTATCTTTCTCCTTTGGTTGTTCTTCACCTGAGTAAGCTCTAAACTCCCTAAAAATCACATCTCTAGATAAAACCATTTTACGGGTTAGTGGATTCCAAAGCTTATAACCTTTTACATTCTCACCGTAACCAACAAAGATTCATTTTTATGTTTTTGGATCCAATTTAGATCGCTTCTCTTAAGGTGCATGAACATAAGCCTCACAACCAAAGACCCTTAAATGTGAAACAAAAGGATTTCTACCTATCCACACTTCATAAGGAGTTTTATAAACAAGAGCTAAACAAGGAGATCTATTAATCAAATGACATGTAGTATTTATAGTTTCTACCCAAAAGCATCTATCAATCTTATCACCACTCAACATGATTCTAGCTCTTACCATCAAGGTTCAGTTCATTCTTTCTGCTACCCCATTTTGTTGGGGTGTATAAGTAATAGTCTTTTTCTGAACAACACCTACATGCTTACAGAACTCATCAAATTCCTTAGAATAATATTCATCCCCATTGTCAAATCTCAACACTATTATCTTATAATCCATTTTCTTCTCAACGAACACTTTAAATTCTTTAATTTGATGAAAACCATATATTTTGCATGCATAAAATAAATCTAGGTGTATATTGAGACATCATCAATGAAAGTAACATAATAACAATATTTTACAAAAGAGTCCACATCCACTGGTCCAAACACCTCCAAATGAATGATCTCTAATAATCTCTTAGCTTTATTAGTTCCATTAGTAAATGATGATCTATTCTACTTACCAAACACAATGCTCAAAAAAATCATTTTTTTTGAAAAATAATCAGAATTACCATCAACAAACTTTTTATTCAAAATGGTCTTAAGAACCTTTTCACTTATGTGACCCAATCTATGGTGCCACAACATACATGCATTTTTAGTGCTAGTTACATTGGTAGAGTTACAAATAGTGGAGGCGTTACGCCTAAACAAATTCCATATTCAAGATCCTTTAGCAATCACCAAACTCCCTCTTACTAACCCACAACCAAACTTGTCAAATGCCACATGCATTATAAAATCATTCAACTTGGATACTAAAAGTAAATTTCTCACAAGTCCTTGAGTATGCAAAACATCATTAAGGGTTTTAACCCTTCCATCATTGAAACACAACTTTACCTTTCCCTTACCAACAATCTTGTTCATGCTGTTATCACCAAGGAAAAATGATCCCCTATCATAATCTGAATATGAAGTAAACCACTCCTTATGAGGATTCATATGGTAGGACCAACCTAAATGAATAAGACAAACATCATTACTAGCAGTGTTAGTAGAAACAAACAAGGAATTATAATCACCATCTTCTGACTTTTTCAAGGAAGTATTTGAACTCCTTATCTTATTTTTGCTTCACATGTCCTCTCTTACCACAATTCCAACACTTTACTCTGCTCTTCCCGAGGGTTTTAGAACATCCTTTAGAATTATCTCTCTTTTTATCCCCTTCATTCCCTCCTTTTTCTTTGGACATTCCTTGCACATGCAAGGAATCTTGGGAGCTTGCATTCATGGAATTTCTTCTCATCTCTTTTGAAAGAAGTATAGAAATGAGACTATCCATCTTTGGTTCTATACCAACACCACCACTTATGGGAACATTATATTTTCCCAAAATTTGGGTAAAAAACAAAAAAACAAAATGCATTTATCTTCTTATTCTATCTTAAAATCTATAGATGCAAGATTTCTTATAATCATATTAAAAGCATTTAAATGTTCTTCAATAGAATCACCATCCTTCATTTTCAAAGAATACAAAGATCTTTTGAGATACAATTTATTTGTTAGACTTTTAGTTTGGTAAATTTCACCTATCCTCCTCCACAAGTTGTATGTGGTAGATTCTTATAAACATTTAGGAGGATGTAATCTACAAGATACAATTGAATGGTCCCAATTTCCTTCTTTTCCATTCATTCCAATATTCATCAGACATTGATTTTAGTTTCTTTTCATTTGAAACTGCCAACCACTGTTCTCTCTCTTCAATGAAATCCTCCATCTTTAGCTTCCACATCTCGTAATCAACGCCATTGAATTTCTCAATATCTAGACAAGAGGTAGAATCCATGGTTTTCAATCTTCTTCACAAATCTGCAAAACCCATAATGCTCAAGCTCTCATTGCAACAAAAAAATCAACACTTAAAAGAAAGGTGTCCCTCTCTTAACAAAATCGTTAACTTTGATACCAAATATTAGAAAATTCAAGGTGAAAATTGCAACAATATGAACTTATATATGTGTTTGCGAATCTAAAATTATGTATTCAAGATTACCAATATTATGATATGCGATTAGCAATTACAAACATGAAATAAAATCAACAATACCACAAGTTGAGAATCACAAGTGACAAAAGATATACGTGGAGAAACCCTTGCAGGAAAAAACTCCACACCCAAAGAGATGCAATATTTGTATTAATCTTCAAGGAAGTACATCAATACAACAATCCTCTTTGGACTTCGACAACACTTCATTACTCTGACAACCTATAAAAAAACTCTACAAACCACCATCTCAATGCTCCAATATATAAAATTTTGTGGAAAAGAATACCACAAATGGTATCCCAAAACAACAAGTAAAACCACTTGAAAAAACCAACACCCCCCTAGTGGACAACCTAGAAACATGGTGAAAATTATTAAATGCTCACATGGCCTTCAGATGGGTGCCTAACCCATAGCCAATAAAAATTGGTCAATACCAAGTGCTCCATAACTCTCTGATGGCTCAAACCTAGAACATGCAAGTTTGGGTGCCCAACCCAGGATAACATGAAAATAGCATGCAAGAGCATGCACTTCTAGGTGGTTACCACCTAGAAGTTGGATGCCCAAAAGGAATATGCTCCTAAGATGCTCTATAATTTTCACCTTAGTGGGTCCGCCTCTTTAAATGCAATTACAATTTGTCATAGGAAAATAAATAATAAATATTTTATCCCCCATCTTCTCTAGAACACTTTCCAAAGAAGGTGGAGACACACAATTATTAACTTAGGATAGCAATTATAATGTCACCTATCTTAACATTCTCCCACTTGAAATTATACATTGCAATTACATCCATGAGATACAAATAGAATATAATCAAGTAGAATGATGAAGGCCCATGGTATTCTTGCACCAAGAGAACTTATCTATGGTCACTGGTTTCGTGAGATAATTAGCAATATTATCCAAAATGTAAACATTCTCAATCAAGAACTTACCATTCTCAACCATTTCTCAGAAAAAGTGATACTAAACACCAACATGCTTAGTACAAGCATGATACATTGGATTTTTGTCTAAACATATAGCACTTTGACTATCACATCCAATCCTCACTATCCTACAATCAAAACCAATGCCATTACCAAGTCTCTGTAACCAAACCACCTCCTTAGAGGAATGTGTAGTAGCCATATACTCTACTTTGGTGGTGGAAAATGCAACTGTAGGCTACCTCTTACTCATCCAACTCATTGAACCTCCAAAAAAGGTAAAAACATAGCCACTAGTGGACCTTTGGCTATCCAAGTCACCTGCCCAATCTGCATCAACAAAATGCTATATGTCGAATGAATTAACTACATCATCAATACCATGATAAATCAGACAATAATATGAAGTACCACACAAATATCTAAACACCCTCTTAACAAAATTCCAATGCTCTCTACCAAGGTTAGACACAAACCTGCTCAAAACTCCATTGCTTGGGCTATATCTATCTAGTGCAAACCATTGCATACATCAAACTACCAATGACATTAGCATAAGGAACATTAGACGTCTCTTTAAAATCATCATCAAAATTTGGACACATGTCTAAACTCAACTTAGTACCAATTGAAAATGGAATATTTACTAGTTTATAAACATGCATACTAAACCTCTACAAAATGGTATCAAAATACTTGGACTTAACCAAATCTTTCTGTGAGCCCTATCCTTACTGATCTCCATTGCAAGGATATATTTTGCAACCCTCAAATCCTTCATATCAAACGTTCTAGAAAGTTGATTCTTAAGCTCCTTAATCATCACCTTGTTGTTACCCATAAACAACATGTCATCAACATACAAGACAATGATTAGTATCTGATCATCAATAACCTTAATGCAAATAAAATGATCCTCCTCACTCCTAAAAAAACCAAACTTCAATGTAAAGGCATATAACTTCTAGTATCACATCCTAGGTGATTGTTTCAAACTATATAAAGATCTCTTTAACCTTCAAACTAAGTGTTCTTTTCCTTTCACAACAAAACCAATAGGTTGTCACATATAAATTTATTCATCAAGATCCCAATGTAATAAAGCAGTTTTAACATCCATTTGCTTTATTTCAAAATCATAAGAAACAACAATAGATAATAGAAATCTAATAGAATTTAACTTAGCAACAAGAGTGAAAATTTCACCGAAATCAACTCCCTCTCTCTAGGAGTAGACCTTGGCCACCAATTTGGCCTTGTACTTCTCTAATTGACCATTTGCACCAAATTTATTTGTAAATACCCACTTGCAACCAATGGGATTCCTTCCTTTGGGAAAACTCAAGATCATAGGTATCACAACTATATAGAGTCATCATCTTCTCTTGCATGACCTACATCCAAGAATCACTTTCTTTTGAAGAAGGAGCCTCCCTATAGGATGTAGGTTCATCGTTAGTACTGAACAAAGCAAATAGAGAATAGTAATTAGATGGGCTATACATGTCAATTGGATTATGTTGTCTTGTGGATCTTCTCAAGGTAGGAGTAAGGGGATCTTGTTGCTCTTCTTTTTTTATATTCTCATCCTACATATCATCTAAAACCTCTTCTTCTCCATCCTTAAATCCATCTGATTGTTCTTCCACATGTGCATCTTGTTGCTTCTCAACCTTTGTTTCAAAGTGCACTATTTTTGTCTTATATTTCTCCTTTGTTTGTTCTTCACCCGAGTAAGCTCTAAACTCCCTAAAAATCACATCTCTAGAGAAAACCTTTTTACAAGTTAGTGGATTCCAAAGCTTATAACCTTTTACATTCTCATTGTAACCAACAAAGATGCATTTTTATGTTTTTGGATACAATTTAGATCTCTTCTCTTGAGGCTCATGAACACAATCCTCACAACCTGTGCGAACCCTTTTCCTAGTACCTGCAAAACAACATGAGGAAATAAGTTAAACAAGGAATTTCAAGCTAAAACAATGATTCCCCATGAAATCCATTTACAACCTCAAACTAGGAATGAAAATAACAAAGAACACAATGAAATAGATAAAACAAAGATTAAATCCTAATTAGATGTGCAAACTCATGATCCCATGGGGGAATTGGTTCCAATTTGATGTGAAAATTGGCCCTTTCCCAATTCCTATGATGAAATCTTGATATGTTGAAGATGATATTGATCCAATTTGATGAAAGATGAGAACTCCAAGCCAAATCTGCAAAAAACCTAGCTAAGAATTCAATGATGGATGGAAATGGCTAAATATTTTAGCATGGTAACTTTGCTTAGATTGTAGATGATGAAATGAGGATATGAGCATTTTATTTATAGGATTTCAAGATGGATGAAAGTCCAAATTTGAGCAATGTGGGACTAACATTCATCCAATGATATGGTGCCACTTGTCAAGCTATGAATGGATGATGGATGTGCAAGATTTGGGGTTTGTGCCAATAAATGTCAATATTTGAAATTCAAATTTGTTGAAATGACATGTAAAGGGAAGGGAAAATGCAATAAATGCCACTTGGCTCAAGGCAAAGGACATGTAAGATGAATTTATTGTTGGATGTACATGTTGACTTGGAATTTTTGAATTCAAATTGAGAGAATATTCCAAAAGATGCCTTGTGAGGAAAATAGAGATTTAATAAATGAATTAAATCTATTTTCATGTGCAACTTGCATTATCTAGAGGATGTGACATGAGATGAGGTTAAATTAATCAAGGGTTAATTAATTTAACAGGAGATTAGATGATGTGACCTATTTGACTTAGATTTATGGATTTATTTAAATCAAATAAGAGAGGAATGTGATAAGAGGCTAATTAAATAAAGATTTTGATTTATTTAATTAAAATGAATTATGTTAGATTAAATCAAATAAGGTTTTAATTTATTTAATTTAATGGATCAACCTTAGAGATTTAATCAAATAAATTGATTATTTAATTAAATAAGGATAATTAGATCAGATGGATTGATTTAATTAATAGCAGGAACTAACTTAATTAGATAAAATGATTTATTCAATTAAGGGATGAAAATTGATGAATTTAATTAGATAGGGAGATTTGATTAAATGGTTAGACTGAGAGATAATTCAGGAAGAAATGATGTTAGTAAGTCAAGATCAGATGCACGATGTCAATCAGTATATTTTATGTGTCTACATTTTCCCCTCTTTGAAGCAATGCACTCGTTGCATTGGTTCAAAGAATAATCTCGATCAAAGCCAATTTTTTATATTTAAAAACTTGCCCCACTGCTGCATGGTAGGAGAAAACATGCCATTATAATGCCCCCTTGAGAGATCAGATGAAAATTTTAATTTTTTGGGTGATCTCGCGAGAAAAAAGATGACAAAGTACCCGACAAGTCCTAAAGGGGTCCGAGGCTAAAAAAGTGTCTAAATGCAATAAAACGATGAAAAACAAGCCTCAAATGACAAAAACAGGTTTGGGGGTCCAAAACCCTAGCAGGACAGCCATTTAGGGTTAAAAACCCTAATTTTTAGGCTTAAAAGGGGCCCGAGGGGTCACTTTCAAGTCATTTTCACACACCTCCACTAGCAAACCTTGAGATTCGAGCTCCGAATCTCCGGTGATATGGCACAACGACAGCTTCCTCTACATATTTCGGACCGAGTTCGGACCTACCAGCGGCCACCTGGCCTCGGGGCACCGGTATGTGACTCTTACTGAAGCTTTGTGTTTTCATTTAATGCATTAATTACTACTTCAAAAGAAGAGCTCACCTCTAGCAGTGCTATATAGCGCCGCTCGACATTTGAATTGCGCCACCCCAAGCCATTTTGCACTGCAGCGGTGCTATTTAGCACCGCAGTGGTGCAGTTTGGAGTTTAGAAACTCCACCGCTGGGCTTGGGCTCGGCGGGCCGGTTTGGGTAATGTGCGCGGCGACGGCATCCTTTTCATGCAAACTGTGACGCTGGGGGTTAAAGTGCATCGCGGCGGTGCATTTTTGCTCTTTTTGGGCTCGAGTGTTGGAGTTTGAGTAAAATCAAACTGCGACACCTTCACAAATTGCGCCGTTGGAGATGAACTTGGAGCATTTCACTAGGAATTTTTCAAAAAATTTTAACACGGTGACTTTCCTTGATGCAGGACGGGTCAAGGGAGCTCTACTCTCAGGAGCACCGGTCACGGGATTTGGCGAGCGTCCTACGGGACTTGAGCGATAGAGACCAGGATCGACTAGGAGTCGTAGGATTATGACACATTGTGTACGCAGCGCCCGTGCGCACACACCTAGGGATGCTATTAGCGTAGGCCGAGAGGTGGCACAATGAGACATCATCATTTCTTCTCCCTACTAACGAAGCCACCATCATCCTGGAGGACATTTGGCGCATTCTTCGGTTGCCTATTCACGGGCGACAAGCGATATATGATATGGACGAGGGATGCGAGTGCTGCGTCAGAGTCCTTGCTACACGGGACATTATTTACTGCGAGGGGCAGATTGAGCTCGAGCAATACAAGGTTATCGCACCTCCCTACCGTTGGGTAGTTGCAGCGATTATTTTAGGTTTGGTTGCCCCAGATAGATGAGGGCGATACTTTAGTCCCGGCTGGGGTTATTGCTGGGAGCGGATGGTCTAGGATAGGCCGGTTCGCTTCGCATGGGGGCCTATCCTTCTAGC
>VDFB02355096.1:0-49425 GCA_007258455.2 Sequoia sempervirens
AACCAAAAAGGAAACATTACATATTATTTTTTCCTGGTAAAAACTGAGTGTTGGTACAAAAATTAGATAGGTAAAAAATTATAAAATAAACAATTCTCCCATTTGGCTTTATGACAACAGTTGGCATTTTAGTATGTTCCCACTTTTCAAAAATTGATACTATATAGTTGGGCCCTCGACCAAGTTCATATGTATCCACAACTTGGAAGCAACTGGTGTTGATGGTTGGTTTTGACTCAGGAACCCAGCCTAAATCCACTTGGAACAACTACTGCTTCTAGTAGTTTATGGTAAGTACTGTCACCTTAAAGTGATAATATTTAAGTTCTATACATCTATAACAACCACCCTGCAGTTCACAGGCTCATGTCATAGATGCATGGCTATACATGCAACTGCTCAAAATTTTGTAACCACCGCCAGGGACTTCTCTTTCAACATTGACTCTAAAGACCATCATTTCCTTGTTGTGAGACTTCCAGGTCCCTCATAATCTTAAATATCACTCCGCACCATATAGCATAAGAGAATATTGATCAGCAATTAGAAATAACAGTACTTAAACCAAGGGCAGTAGAACTTGACTTAGTGTTGCACTCACTTGTGGCATTGCAACATAAATGCCACTTACGCAATTTCACTGTCTGGCCATCTTGCTATGGATCAATCTTTCCATTCTGTTACCAATTAACCTTAGGTCCTTGTTGCCAATCAGTCTTGCAATCCTACTGTCAGCTGTCTGTGCATTCCCCCTGCCATCTATGTTTGTTTAACAGATTCAAACAACCTTAAGGCTTTGAACAACCAAATTCAGTTTACCTGAAGAACAGTCTTAAAGGAGACTCAAAATTTGGAATAAAAAATGATACACAGTCCAGATACATAATGTTATGACCATGGAAACATATAACATTTAATAACTAAAGTCCAATTCTCGACTACAGGATTTGATTGAAGACAATTCCACATGCAAAGTAATTTTAAGGAATTTTGTGGGAAACTAAAGCTTTGTATTGTGATCCTTTGTATATTTCCATACAGCCCTCAAAATGATAAGGATCACATTCCCATTATGGTTCAAGTACACTCGCTTTGCATCAAGTATGACAAACTGTTACATTTTTTTATCCACGAGATGTTAATGAATCACAACATGATCCCTACTCACAAATGCACAAAATGGCAGCTTGAACTTTGCCTCAAATTATCTTACAGAAATCTAAAGGCCGACAGTATCCATACCAATCTGGAATCCAGCAGTAGTCAGAAAAGTATGGTCTAAAGCATAGTTGGCAGACTTGGACTTGGCAAACACTCGGCAGACCCAAAATTTGTGACTCGGCAAAGACTCAAGAAAAACTTAGCAAAAATTCAACTTAAAAAATTGCTTAAATTTCTTTAAAAACACATTTTTTTGTAAAATTCAATGACAAAATGTATCCAATGAGTCCATAAATAAGTACAAAGATGTTTTCTATTAAATTTGATTCATTTGAATACAAATTGTGTACAAAATCACTTCATCATGCGGAATCTTGATACAATAGTTAGGTAGATGCTTTATGAATTTATGATGATCGGCTCTGAAAATTATCATCATAATTAATAAATTGCATATTATATCATTTTATATCTTTCTTTTCCCTAGTCTAGTGAAAACTTGGGCAGAGGCTCTAATCCTTGCACTTCGTTAAGCACCTCACTCGGCATTGAAGGCTATGTTTGTTGCTCAATAACTAGTGGGCTTCTAAGAGCGAAGACTCAAATGGGGTTGAGGGGTAGTGCCTCTCTTGGGGGTCTGGGGGCAACACCCCTCATGAGGATTTGGGGGCAACACCCTGAATGGGGTCAAGGGACCTTCGAAACCACACAAACCCCATTTTCACAATTTTATCACTTAAGGGAGAAATTAGGTATTTAGCACATTTTTGTGAAGAATACTTGCTCTTCAAGTGTCATGTGAGAAAGTGTCAGGGGCGTTCGTGCATTTATAAGGCAAAATCGTGACTTTTTTGACTTTTTTTTTTTCATTTTTTTCCCTCATTTCGCATTTTTAATGCCTCTGGCAAATTTTTTTGTCAAACTCGCTGAGTTTCTGGCAAGTAGTCACAAAAAAAACGGCAAGTACTTGCCAAAAACTCGACGAGTCAAACTGTCGAGTTTACCTGCAAGTAACTCAGTAAGACAAAAAAGGGCGAGTACTCACTGAGTTTGCCAACTATGGTCTTAAGTGCTGAAACTTGAATGTGTTAAGCAGAATGAAATCATAATAACAATTGCAGAACTGAACTGTAAATAAATAGAGAGCAGAATATTGTAATGGTATGTGCAGGAACAAACAGCAAATAATGGAAATATAGATTGTGATAATTATTTTATTCCTTGTACATGAGAAGAGTAAACAATGCTATAATGTTGTGCAGAAATCCATGATGTGGTGCAGAAAGTTGTATGTTGCACAAACCCAAAGAGATTGAGTAGGATCCGTGTATTCCAACATCAATGAATACCTCACACATGACAATAGGAATTCCTATTGTATGCTAGCCCCTATGCTTAGAGAAACAACCATAAAATACTCTTAAGACAATCTAGATGCTCTAAGTAAATGGTGCAAGGAAAATAATTGTGGAGAATCTCATCTCTCCTCTACTCTACCATATGTTGATGCTATCATACAGCGTCGGGTGTCTCCTTCCAGCCAATCTCCTTTACATGATGATAAATTAAATTGTAGCCAATGACTATTTAATTTATAGTCAGCGATTTAATGAAGAGGCTCGATTTATATTAACAATATTTAATTATTGAGGAGGTGCGAATTCATCTTAAGTGAAGCCGACTTCATTCATGAAGAGTCACCATTTTTTATGAGGCCGACTTCTTGCTTATTGGACGTGATCTTTGAAGAGGCACATTCCTTCATGATGGACGTGATTTTGAAGGGAAACATTCTTCTATGATGGGCCGACATATTGCCTTGAAGAATTACGTCCTCCATTTCACTTGTATATATGATCGATGGCATTTTCATTGTTTGGCATTCATTCAATATAGTTCATCATAAGTTCAAGTGCGAATTTTGTAGAAGAGCAGATTGTTATTATTGTAGAAGGCTGAGTTATTCATTGCTGTGTTGCATCAGAGTGTGGTGCTTATATTTGGCCTTCATATCAGCCTCTTTGTAAAAGAGACTTTCTTTGTGATTCAATATATAAGTGATATATTGCTGTTGGGTTTTTCTCCTTCAAGTGGAGGGTTTTCCCAGGGTATCTGCTGTGTTATTTGTGTCTGATTTTGAATTAATTTCTGTGCTTTACATCTGATCATAAAACTAACATGGTATCAGAGCGGGTTTGAAGAAGATCTTGATCAGATTTAAGTCTTGCAACGATACTCTTTGTTCTCTTTCTCATCTTTGATCACTTCTATCTCTTCATCAAGATGGTGAACGGTCTCAAGATCGAGGACAAACTTGAGGGAGCAACAAATTTTACATCTTGGAGATTCAGAATTATGCTCACCTTGGAGGAAAATGAATTGGCTGAGTTTGTGGAGAGCAAAGTCCCCGAGCCTACGGATGAGGAAGAGAAGGTTCAATGGAAGAAGAAAGATATTAAGGCAAAGAAGATGTTAGTTGATTCCGTGAAGGGCCATATTGTTCCTATCGTCTCCAAGTTAAAGACAGCAAGAGAGATGTTTAAAACCTTGGAGGAGATGTATGAAATCAACAACACAAGCCGTGCACTTGCACTAAAGCAACAACTCCATCATGTTAAGATGGCGAATGGAGAATCTGTCATCGCTTACTTCATGAAGATTTCTGAATTGAGAGATCAGCTCTCTACTATTGGTCATATTGTTGATGACAAGGATTTGACCATGTTGGCACTTAATGGTCTTCCTTCATCTTGGGAGTCTTACATTCAAGGAATCAGTGCAAGATCGAAACTTCCTAAGTTTGGTCGATTGAGGGCAGATTGCATTCAAGAAGAGTCTAGGTTGGCTGCGAGAGGTATTGGTCAAAGCTCCACTAATGAAGACATTCATGTTCTAGCCACTCAATCTTCAAAGAAGAAAGGGAAAGATGGAAAGAAAGGATATTTCAAGAGGAACAGAGATAAAGGAGCTGATGGTGCTCCTTCATTCAAGAAGAGGGACCTCTCCCAAGTCCAATGTTTTAGATGTGACAAGTATGGTCACTATGCAAAGGACTGTCCAACCAGGCCTAAGCAACAGGCTACCAATGCTGATGTTGATGAGATCTCTCCGCAGAAGGATTCAAATGAATTTCTATTCTATTTGGCATTGTCAAGCAATGTACCTACCGACAACAACACTTGGTTGATTGATAGTGGTGCCTCTTGCCACATCACCGGATTTAGGGAGCATCTAACTGATTTGGTGGAAAGAGATTATAGTGAACAAGTCATTATTGGAGATGATGCTAGTTACTCTGTGAAAGGAGTTGGGACCTCCTCTCTTCACTTGGATTCCGGCATTTCTTTGCAATTGAGTGATGTGCTATTTGTTCCAAGCATCAAGAGAAACCTTGTTTCCATTTCAGCCTTGGAAGACAAGGGGTACCAAATTGCATTTTCAGAAGGAAAAGTTCTTGTATGGACGAAGAACTCTAATATCAAGACTGCTCGGGTGATTGGAGTCAGACATGAGAGCCTCTACAGACTATGCACTCGTCCACTTCAGGCTCTATTGCATGATTCTTCAAGTTTGTGTGAACTTTGGCATCGAAGATTGGCTCACCTTCACTTTCGAGCACTACCTATCATGGAGAGAATGGTCACGGGTCTTCCAAAATTCAACCAGGAGCATGAAGGTACTTGCAAAGGCTGCGCTTTGGGTAAGAATACAAAAGGTCCATTTCATAGTAGTGAAAGTAGATCCAAATGTATTCTAGATATTATTCATTCTGATTTATGTGGTCCAATGTCTGTTGCTTCTTCGAGTGGTTTCTTGTATTACATTATTTTTATTGATGACTACTCTAGAAAGACTTGGATTTATTTCTTGAAATCTAAAGAATTTGAGGAGGTATTAGAAAGGTTCAAAGAATTCAAAGCTCAGGTGGAGAACTTGTCCGAGAAGAGGATCAAGGTTTTGAGATCCGATAACGGAGGAGAGTACGCTTCTGGCATCTTCCGTAACTTTTGCATTGAAGCTGGGATTAAGAGGGAGTTCAGTGTCCCTTATAATCCTCAACAGAACGGTGTTGCTGAAAGGAAGAACATATCTATTGTGGAAGCAGCCAAAGCCATGATTCATGACCAAGATCTGCAAACCTTCCTTTGGGCGGAAGCATCTAGGACTGTAGTCTATGTTCAGAATAGAAGTCCTCACCACATTTTGGAGAACATGACTCCCGAAGAAGCATTCACAGGGGTGAAGCCGGAAGTGAGTCACTTGAGGATCTTTGGTTGTCCAGTGTATGTTCATGTGCCGAAAGATAAAAGAAAAAATTTGGAACCTTCTAGCAAGAAGGGGATATTTGTAGTGTACAGTGAGACATCAAAAGCCTACAAAATCTACATTCCAGGTCAAAAGTTGATTGAGATCAATAGAGATGTCACATTTGAGGAGGATGTTGCATTCAGAAGATCCAAGGGCACTCACATGGAAATAGATAATGAAGAGTCTCCTCAGGATATGGAAGTTGACCATGCTCCTGAGATTCAGAGGGAGGCTTCTGAACCTAAAGAAGATGATGATCCAGTTGAGCCCTTGGAACCTACTGATGGGCCTACAAATATTGTGATTGGTCGTAAGAGACCTCTTTGGGCTAGGCAAACAATGTCGGAGGTAGAAAGGTGTAATGTCCCCTTCTCATCAGTGATCTGTTCTGACGCTCATCAGCCTATTCCGGAAGCCCGTAGGCTCGTTTGAGGTAAAATTAGGGTTTCCATGTTCAGAGGTTCTATGGCATTTCAGGGAGTTTACTATTTATAGTAAATTCTATTTTTGGCAGTATGCAGTTATCAGTCTTCAGGTCTTCATTTTCAGTTGGAGCATTTAATGCAATTCAAGTCTGGCTTCTAAAGGTTTTATTTTGGTGAATAAAGGCATTAATGTTATAATTTGTAGTTGACCCCTTGGCCTAGGAGTATAACTTCAAGTTGTTTTAAAAGGTGGTCTTGAAGGGGGACGCCTTCATGAGTGGTTATTATTATCTTTTAATAATGTCTTTATGCCTTGGGGAAAAAGTGACGCCTCTTTTAAGGAGAGATATTTTTTAAATAAAGTGAAGTTCATATTTTTGCAAAAGGGACGCCATCTTGAGAATTAATTGTTTTTGGAAATTGAAAAGACTCTTGTGTCTTTTGGTGTGCCTTCTCAGGAAATTGAAAAGTTTTTGTGAGCTTCTATAAAGTGAAGGCTTTGCTCCAGCTTTGGTATCCATTATGCTTATCATATTGTTATGTTGTCGGAATGACTTCATGAATTTAGCTTCGAGGAATGCTTACCTCTTAGCATTTATCCAATTTCGTGTTTGAAAGATAACACCTAGTTGGTTTTGGGACTGCTTCTCATCCAGACTAGCAGATTGAGTTCGATTGTTGAAGAATTTTGGAGTTTTATCAATTTTGAAGTTGCTGATGCACCTACAGCTGAAAGTGAATTTTGCTAACAGCTCTTTGAATAAATTTTATTCTGTTCTGGGTATCTTTGCTATGCAATTGTAGACCTATGGCGACCCTTCTTGCAAAGTGGCAGATTTTATATTGAAGTTCCTGATTTTTAAGAAGCAAATCGCCCCTTTCAAGGGCCGTACCATTTAGAGTGCCTTGGGAATTGTGCCAAGAATTAATGTCTGATATTTGTTGCTGTTTCTTCATCATGGAATGGGCGCCTACCTTCCAGCAGCTCATTGCAAGTGTTCTCACGTCATTCGGAGGTATTTTGAGTGAGTTGTGAATATTTCTTTGAATTTCACAGTTGCTGATCAGAATTTCCAGAATCTCAGTTTTATATCAGATTTTATTAGATTTCAGTTTTGGCTTCTTTCATCATTGAAGAGCTAAAAAACATTGAAAGAATTCATTCTCCTCTTCTTAGCATTGTTCTCTATTATTGTAATTTGTAATTTGCAGATTTCATGATTGTACGGTTGAGATATAGTAGTACTAATCCAACCATTTAGTTTCTGCAATTACTTGTTAAATTCCATATTAATTACCCCTGGATGGTTTACCGCCAGTGTGGAGAATGAACATTGTAGCTCTCATTGTACCCACTCTCAAGTGGTGAATCCCCACTTTTAAGTGGATGCCCGCCGCAGCGGATGAATTAGATAGATGTATCTTCATGGCTAGTTATCCGCCTAATTGTTTCAGTTCAATTAATAACTCCGTCATATGTTAGCACCTCGCCCTCAGTGGGATCTTGAGTGCACATTCTTGACGTTGAGTTTGTCTCATTTCAAGTTATTGTTTTTAGTTTCTCCGCCATATGACAACACCTATCCTTCCTTGGGATTGAGTGTGCATTCTTGGCATTGAGTTCTTTCAAGCTTGGATTTCAGTTTTGATGCTAACGCTAATTCAATTGGCGAAGTGTTGATTGTGTGTGAAAATTTCAACGAAAAAATTGGTTAGCATATTTCAAAAGGTTTGCAACACTGAGAGGAACTTTCAGAGAAAGCAAGAGACCTCACAAGTTTTCCAGCTATGTTGCACTGATGAGTCAAATCATCGAATCTAAGCCTTCCAGTGTTGAGGAAGGTACAAGTCAACAGGTTTGGAGAGATGCTATGTCTGAAGAGTATCAATCCATTCTTAAGAATGATGTTTGGGACATCGTACCTAGACCCGAAGGCAAATCTGTGGTATCTTCTAAATGGCTCTTCAAGATCAAGCATGCGGCTGATGGGAGCATTGAGAAGTACAAAGCTAGGTTTGTGGCTAGAGGATTCTCACAGAAAGAGGGAGTTGACTATGAAGAAACCTTTGCTCCAGTTGCTCGTTATACTTCTGTCAGGACCATCATTGCTATTGATGCATCTAAAGGATGGAAGATTCACCAGATGGACGTGAAGACAACATTTCTGAATGGTGTAATCGAGGAAGAGGTATATATCGAGCAACCTAATGGCTTTGAGGTACATGGGAAGGAGTCTCATGTTTGCATGCTGAAGAAGGCTCTGTATGGCCTTAAGCAAGCTCCTCGTGCTTGGTATGAAAGGATTGATCGTTACCTGATGAGCTTGGGCTTCTCCAAGAACGATGTTGATTCTAACCTATATTTCAAGGTAATTGATGGCGAAGCATTGATTTCGGTCTTCTATGTTGATGATTTGATTCTTACTGGAGATGACCACCTCATTATCAAATGCAAGGAGTTAGCTTCTGAATTTGAAATGAAGGATCTTGGTCTCATGCATTGCTTCCTTGGCTTAGAAGTATGGCAAAAGCCAGATGAGATGATTCTAAGTCAAGGGAAATACACTATTGATATTCTGAATAGATTTGGCATGATGGATTGCAAATCCATGTCTACGCCTATGGAGACCAACTTACATAAGTTGAAAGAAGCTGCAACTAGTTCCAATCTGGTGGATTCCATGATGTACAGGCAGTTGATTGGATCGTTGATGTATCTAGTCAATACTAGACCGGATATTTGCTATGCAGTGAGTGCACTTAGTCAGTTCATGTGTGAACCAAAGCAAATACATCTAGTTGCAGCAAAACATATCCTGAGATACTTGCGTGGCACAATTGGATATGGATTGAGATATTCTTCAGGTGTGGATTTGAAGCTGCATGGTTATACTGATTCTGATTGGGTAGGGTGTGTTATTGATCAGAAGAGCACTTCTAGATGTTGCTTCAGTTTGGGGTCTGCGATGATATCCTGGTGTAGCAGGAAGCAGTCTTCTGTGGCACTGAGTACAACAAAGGTCGAGTATATTGCAGCTTGTGTGGCAGCTCGAGAAGCGGTGTGGCTTTGGAAGATCCTTGTAGGATTGTTTGGACAATCAATGGAGCCTACTATCATTCATTGTGATATCTAGAGCTGTGTGAAGCTTTCTGTCAACCCTATGTTTCATGACAGAACTAAGCATGTTGAGATCAAATACCACTATATCAGAGATATGGTATTGAGGAAAGCAATTCAGTTGAGGTATATCAACACTGATGAGCAGACGACAAACATTCTCACCAAGCCTCTCTCCAGGATAAAGTTTGTGTACTTTCGAGACAAGCTTGGTACGGTGGAGAATCAAGCCCTAGCTGAAAAGGAGTCTCAGTATCAGTGATCCTATTTAATGCATTTCTCTTTGAGAGAGATTTGAGGTGCAAGCCCTTCTTAATGCATTTCTCTTTGAGAGAGATTTGAGGTGCAAGCCCTTATTAATGCATTTCTCTTTGAGAGAGATTTGAGGTGAAAGCCCTTGTTTCCACCCTTCGGGAGAGCCATGGTGGATGGCATGTGTGTGACTCCATGACAGCATCACGTGAGAGAGTCCGTGATGATTTTCTTGTACTTGTGTTTTCACCCTCTGGGAGAGCCATGGTGAGCGTCACGATGAGGTGACAACATCACGTTGAGTGATGAGCACTTGTACATACCATTCATGGGTGTAGCCATGATGGTTGATATCACGATGAGGTGATATCTTTCCTTTCCAAATATGGGAGTAGCCATTGTGGTTGACATCATGATGAGGTGATATGTCTTATGCAGCTGGAAGTATCCTCCCTAGCTGAGAGGGAGTGTTGATGCTATCATTCAGCGTCGGGTGTCTCCTTCCAGCCAATCTCCTTTACATGATGATAAATTAAATTGTAGCCAATGACTATTTAATTTATAGTCAGCGATTTAATGAAGAGGCACGATTTATATTAACAATATTTAATTATTGAGGAGGTGTGAATTCATCTCAAGTGAAGTCGACTTCATTCATGAAGAGTCACCATTTTTTAAGGCCGACTTCTTGCTTATTGGACGTGATCTTTGAAGAGGCACATTCCTTCATGATGGACACAATTTTGAAGGGACACATTCTTCTATGATGGGCCGACATATTGCCTTGAAGAATTACGTCCTCCATTTCACTTGTATATATGATCGATGGCATTTTCATTGTTTGGCATTCATTCAATATAGTTCATCATAAGTTCAAGTGCGAATTTTGTAGAAGACCAGATTGCGAATTCTGTAGAAGAGCAGATTGTTATTATTGTAGAAGGCTGAGTTATTCATTGCTGTGTTGCATCAGATTGTGGTGCTTATATTTGGCCTTCATATCGGCCTCTTTGTAAAGGAGACTTTCTTTGTGATTCAATATATGTGTGATATATTGTTGCTGGGTTTTTCTCCCTCAAGTAAAGGGTTTTCCTAGGGTATCTGCTGTGTTATTTGTGTCTGATTTTGAATTAATTTGTGTGCTTTACATCTGATCATAAAACTAACACCATACACTAACATAAGAGATTTGTGTATAGAATCCTATATCTCATCTTCTATAAGAGGTGTGTGTCGAATCTTACCTCTCATACAAAGTGAAAACCTTTTTGAACAAAGAGCTACAGAGATTGTGAAGGTAACCTCTAAACTTTGAATTTAAATTCAAAATTTAATATTATATTTTTTAATTTAAGTCTTTCATTATAAATTTGTATCTTCAATCTTTTTGTACTTGTAAATTTGTAATGATCCGGGGAAATTTTTTTATTTTCACAAAGCAATTACAATGAACACGCACCCGTTAAGGTTAGCTCTAAACCAAAACGATGCGGAAGGTAACTCTAACCAGAATGTACACCAGGATCCCGATGTGGGCAAGGTGTGAGCATTGGTCAGAGGATCTAATGCAAATGCAAACTGAAGGGAACTCTAACCAAGAATGCGCCTGTGCAGACGAGCATATGGTCAGAGGATCAATGCATGATGAACAGAAGTAACCCTAACCAAGAATGGCGCCGAGTGATGGCGAGCATATGGTCAGAGGGTCCCTAAACTACTTAACTAAAAGTAAATAGGCGGCAAGCCAGCCTCTTCCACTTATTCAGTGGGAAATACAATAGATTAAATGAGAAATAAGAGAAGAATGGCTGATAGTACTACTAACAGCTTACAATATGTCAGAATGCTCATTTAAATCTAGAGTTTTCAAGTTCTTCACTGCTGCAACTGTATAGTATGTCTTCCCAATACCAAATGTAACTTCCAATGCTCATTCCCCACCAAAGGGACAACTTTCTTAATTCTGATATATCAGACCTGCAACATAAAATGAAGAAATCTGCAACATAATACTCACTTAAATGCTCATATCTCACTCAAATCTCACTCTAATGACATGAAACGAATTGCAGATTGCTCTAAGGATGAAGGCGCCCAAAATGAATACCTAAAACCTCACCAAACAGCTTCCATTTAATTTGCACAAATCCCAAAGCATTTTCCAAATGGTACGGCCCTCTTGTAGGGGCGATTTAGCTAGGAAAAATCAGAAACTTCATTAAAAATTCCACAAACTTGCAAGTAGGGTCGCCCCAAGTAGGAAAGATGATATGACTAACACCCAGAACAATATCTTTTTTTATTTTTGATATATGAATGAAAACTACCTACAGCCATGCAACATCAGCAACTCTGAAATATGACAAAATGCTTGAATAACAGCTACCAAATGCAATGAAACTCAACTACAATGCTAAACAACCCAACTACAATCTAATTCTCAACTTGTTGCTATCTTTCAAGCAAGAAGATGAGCCCAATGCTAGGAGGTATGCTTTCCTCGAAGCTTGCCTGAATACATTCCAGCAGCATAACAATATAGTAGAAAAAAGATCCCAAATGAAGAGCTGAGGCCAGAATAAATAGATGTGAGAAGAGCCTTCTAGAACCTTCAAGTAGGGCGCCCAAACCCTAATTTTGAATTCAACACATTCCCTCCAAAAAGTGGCGTCCATTTTCCTTTTAATAAAATATCACTTTTATAAAAAAATCCATCTCTCCTCAAGAAGGCGTCCATTTCACTTAACCCCATAATTTGACTTTAAAAATATAATTTATCTCTCAATGAAGCATTGACCCTTTAGGTCCCCTTTTTAAAAACAACATAAAGTTGTAATGCTAGGCAAGGGGGTGTTATAATATTAAAATATAATATTATAATGTGAAAATACTTATCTCTCCAAGGAAAATGCACCCAAAGGCCAAAAACTGAAGTGCCAGGATGAACCAACTAAAGAAGAAGACCAACTGAACTGAACCCAACCTGTCCCTGCCAAAAATAGAATTTACTAAAAATAGTAAATTCATGAAGTTCTCGAACCAAACTGACCATACCCTGCGAAGCTCTCTGAAAACCCAGAAAGAATCCGCAATCCATTTCCAAACTTCAAGCAACAACCTCCTCAAAAATAGGAAACCCTAATTTCACCATCTGAGTAGCCTACGGGTCTCCGGAATAGGCCAGCAGTCAACATAAAGCGATCACATTTGAGAAGGGACATTACAAAGTTGTAGGTGTCGGAGCTCTTGTTTAGAGTTCTCCATTTGCTAGATGGGGATCAAAACCCAATGGGGTATATTTATGAGGCCATGGATAGGGCAAAGGAGTCTATCAAAAATTATTACAAGGGGGACAGCCTCAAATTTGATCCCATATGGGAGATCATTGATAGGAGGTGAAACAATCAACTCCACCAACCCATCCATGCAGCAAGGTACTTCCTCAACCCTCGTTTTTTCTATTCAGACACCTTCTCAGATCCTAATGGAGAGGTTATGGAGTGCCTCGCCACATGCATGCAGAGAATGACGCCCCAGGTTGAGGTGAGAGACCTCATTATCAAAGAATTGGAAAGTTACAAGGTTGGAAGGGGTAAATTCTTTTCTTTGAAGTTATCTATCTGAGGAAGAACCACTCAAACACCAAGAATAAAATTTTGGAGTCTTTATTTAGCATGTATCTTACAAGTTACAAATTTTAAATTAACTATTGATAATTTGATTAAATATTTTGACTTTGCTTTCTAACTCTTGATTTTTTTTATTTTGTAGAGTCTCGGTGGACAAATTGTGGCACAAATACTCCAAATCTCCAAAGACTTACTCTCTGCATTCTATGCCAACCTTGTAGTGCATCCAATTGTGAGCGCAATTGGAGCTTGTTTGAGGCCATCCACACGAAGAAGAACAAATTAGCCCAAAAATGCCTCAATGACCTTGTCTTTGTGCAATACAACCTTCGATTGTGCACAAGAAGGGTAGGGGGCAAATTAGAGGATCCCATTGATTTGGATGAGATAGATCCTTATAGCAACTGGATAGGGTGGGATGAGCAGCCTCCATTGTTTACCGAGGATGAGATTTTGGATTTTGAGAGACAAGCATTGGAGGATGTGGGACTAGTGCAGTTGGAGATGTAGGGTTGGATGGCATTGATGAGGCTAAGGAGGAGTCATTGCCATCTACCACCAAGATGGAGATCGAGCCACTGCCTTCTATGCCAAGCAAGGAGCCACAGCAAACTCCGAGGACTAGGACCTCTACCTCTCCCCTAGTTTTCAGTAGATTAGGGAAGAGGAAGATGTAAAATGTCGTATTACTTTTAGTTTTCAGTTTACTATTTTCATTTTGTCAGCTATCTATTGTATCAGGCTATCAGCCATCAGGATTCTGCACGAGGATACGATTTTGTACTCAATTTGAGTCCAAAACAATCAAATTTAATAGAAAACACTTTTGTACTCATTTATGGATTCATTGGATACATCTTGTCAATGAATTTTGCAAAAAATAATGTTTCTAAAGTAATTTAAGCAATTTTTTAAGTTGCCGAGTTTTTTGCCAAGTCGAATTTTTTGGGCCTGCCAAGTTTTTGCCAAGTCTGAGTTTTCCAACTATGATTCAAATCCTAACATCAAAACACTTATTATATTAGTAAGGTCAAATAAGGACATAATAAAATTGTCTTTCGCATGCCCCAAGATAATATAAAACTTAAAGCACTCAAAACCATGGTCGTCTTTATAGTCAACTGCACTAATCATCAATAGCACTAATTAATTCATTTACATTATAAAAACTTAAAAATTGGCTAGGCATGAAAACTGTTAACAAATTGGCAAACAACAATTACCAATAAGGTCATAATAATAATAAATATTTCACAACCACCAATGTAGCAACATTGTATTATACTTTATAACTGTTGATGACTGCAATTAATCATTTATCCAATTAATATCATGCTCACCTCCGGTTCCCCTTCATCTCCACTATCATCTGTAAATGACCATATAATTAATAGGAAAAGGAGCTACAAAGCTTCATTAGTTTGCCATCTAATTACTGTCATCGCCTGCCAGTTCCTTGCTGTTAAGAGAAACTAGTCCATTTACATCTTACTCCATTCTATAAAAAGGAACATACTAAATAACTATGTTACAATAAATTTCCCAAAAAATGACAGTGGGGAAAATGAAGCAAGTTTCAATTATGGTACGGGGCACTACAGGCCAATTTTTAGGCTACAACAGGGGGCAGCAAGTTAACATATGACAAAATTCAAAACTGTTGGCGTAACAACTAACACCTCTAGAGTGCAAGTTGGTACAGATAGCTATGCACACTACGCAATGAGTGCTCTTCAAATTAGGAGGGTAAGCTCCCTCATTATGATTGACAAAAGTGCTTGAAAAGGAAAGTAAACTAAACTATATCCTGTCTTTTTGTCTCAGCTGTAGAGGTACAAGGCTTTCACGAAAACTCTATATGTTGCAGCTAAGTATTTTCTGGTTTCGCTTAACTACAACTCACAAAACTAAGTAACTTAAACTATCCAATCCCTTCAAGAATTCAGAGCATGAGGAAACGGAGCGGGAATGATTATCTGACGATAAGCCGGGTACAGAATCACAACGTGAAGGCAAGGTGGCACAACTATCTGCTTGTCTGAATAGGCTTATTGGAAACAACAATACACGATAAACTAAGTACAGATTCTCAACTTGAAGGCAAGGTGGCACAACTATCGGCTCAATCTGAGATAAATTTATTATTCACACATCACCACGATAACCAAGTCTGATTCTCAACTTGAAGGCAAGGTGGCACATCTATCGGCTCAATCGAGACAAGTTTATTGAAAAAACAAAGAGTCGATCTAACTAAGGAAAGAATTCACCATTATAATTGCATGAAACCCAAGTGGCATAACAATTCATCATAATAGCAAATACGCATGAACAAATACAGAATGAGCAATATTGAAGGCAAGGTAGGCACAACATATATTTCTCTCTTGTGCAAAGTTATGTACAAATGAGCAAAGCAACATTTATGAACCTTCCGAGAAGGTGTAGGAACCTAAAATCACCTTGGGTCAGCTTCTGATCTTACCCAATGCATGCAGATTGTGCTAAACCTAATAAAGGAAACTATACAGTTAATTGGAAAGCTACCGTCAGTTAACTGAAAACCCTAATCTATGTGGACAATGTGCAAGCATGCATGTCCTTATTGAAAGCAAGTTAACTGGAACACTACCATCAGTTAACGTAAACCCTAAATAAAACTCCAAGTGAATAAAGCTGATCTCATAATAGATATGCATGAGATGAAACAGCGAGTTAACTTGAAAAGGTAACTCCAAGTTTAACTCCTGTGCGTAATGTCTATTCTAAGAGGTGGGAACTGAAGTCGCGATGTCGTGATCTCAAAGCAACCAATCCTCGCTTGAGATTGTTAAACATGCCATGGGGCTACGATACTCTGTCGAAGAATGCTATGCCTCATTAGCATCTCCTCACCATTTGCGTCACGGGACTGAAGTTCACCTCTGCTCCTAGTTGCTTCATCGAACACCGTTGACATGACTGTAAGCTAATTAATCTTACAGCCAACGGTTTCCCCACTGAAAATAGTATGAGTGAGTGCATGGAGCTCTGACTGTACATCAGTAAGCTCAACATAAGCACCACCCTCGATCTGATATCGACATGGTAAGCGAGATACTAAGGTCCTCACAAACCGGAGTGTACTAGTAACGTGCTCTCTACTCTCAGCCAACTCTGACGCCATAGTCTCCTCTATCTTTGCCTTGAAAACCAACTGTGTTTTCCAAGAGTAGATAGCTTCTTTATCTTCTGCATCTGTGACTGATTCATATGCCATACTCAGGTGAGCAATCATAATCTCATCTTGGGGTCTATTAATCGCCATGTCTCGCTCCTCATCCTGGAGACGTAGACGGAGCTCTCGCGCATTGTACCGCAACTGATATAACTCTGTAAGCATAGAACGGCCTCTAGCAACGAACTCCTCCCACTCATCCAAACACTTGCCATATGCAACTAAATAATTAAGTTGGCCTTGTTCTACTAGAGGCTCAAGCATCGGCGGGAGTGTGGCAATGACATCTGACCTGTGTACAAGGCTAGAAATGTACTGGCGAAGTTGTCTGATTTCAGCCTTGAGGGCTGCCTTATCCTCTCCGTCTTTCAGCATTCTATCCCTGGCACTGTCTATAGCAACCTGTAGGAGATCAACCTGAGTCTGGCATGTGCTACGACCAAGGTTCACTGTGATAACTTCGAAATCCTGAGATTCCAACTCGTCCAAGCTCTGTCCTTGTGGAGGTATAGCAGTCTTGACGACGATCTCCATGTCAGTATTCCTCTCCACGTGTACCATGTTCTTGATTCTCTTGTCTGGCACATCTTGGTAAACCTGATCAAAATTTGAATGGTTAAGGACATAGGATGGCTGCCTCCTCTTCCTTCCCAGTTGATTTTCAATCCAAGACTGATCTCGGCTAATGCTACTGGAAGGATCTGTACTAGCAACAGGAGGTTGTGACGAGAGTGAATATGTAGAAGAACCACTACAAGATGGGGAGTCTAAATCCAATTCAATGTGAATTGGGGCTGGTGACTGCTCTGGAAATGGTGTAGGAACTTGAGGCTGAACCTCAGGCACTAGCCGGACTCTAAAGCTGGCTGAGCTGGTTCTGTGATAGGTTGTATGTCAGGTTTCGTGTGTGTATTAGTGGCGAGTGCCTTGCCTTTTGAATTGTTTGGCGCTTGACCTTTCTTAGGAGGGTTACTCCTCTTCTTCTGTTTAGGCTTCGACGAGGAAGGTAACAAAGGATCCACCACTGCCAGCTCTGCTCTAGGCGCACTTACCCTCTGGTCTTCATAACTTCTTTGTCAAGGTAAGTATGCTTTTATGAATAACTCTGCCGGCCTCGCTTCTTTATTTAAATTATTCCTTGGCATTGCCAATCAAGCTGGCATGTTTGTGTAATCAACTTGCTCGGCGAGGAAGAACTTCTCCCTCATCATCGATAAACCTCCACATCTTACGCCAAGAATACAAAATGTGAGAGAAAAGCGGCCGTAGCTCGTCACGCAAACCTCAAAGTCGTCTGCGCCAGCTTGCCCAATAATCCTCCATAGAAGGCTTATGATATGCGCGTCCAGCAAGGCGAGTTGTTCAATGACCCCAAAGATCATAGGCACGTGCCTCAACAAGATACTTGAGATGATATTTTTTGAGCTCCTGTCTTGCAGTTTTGGCATCAACTGTCGTCTTGCACCAATATATTCCAAACTGAAAAGGAAAATTGGCAATTGGTTTATGCTTGTGATGCAAATGACGATGAACATCATGCAAGTGCCTCAGGAACTCCATAAAAGTTGTCCTATTCGAAGGATAGCATGGAAGCATAATTTGGATTTCACGTAAATCCATATCTTTCGGATGTAGGTGTATGTCCGGAGGCCGGAATGAACCCGGTCCAGCCCAACCATCCATATTTGCTCTATGGCCAGCCGAAATCTGAGCGTGCAACTCCGTGCAACTCCGGTCCAAATTTCTCACTATATAAGTCGGGGAAAGCGCGACGGCAGAATGGCGATTCGGTATAGTGAACTCAAGCTGATCATAGTAGACTTACGAACAGCGAGAATGCCCGCGGTGTTTAGTCACCGGGCTGACCGATAAACAGTAGAGTACGAGGTAAGAACACATGTGAAACTCGTGGGCAACTAGGAAACCGGTGATTTGCTTGTGGATAACATCGTTGATGAAGGATGCCCAATCATAATGCTCCTGCCCAGATATGATGCGACCAATAATGTAATACATCCAAGGCTGGAAAACATTTGCATGTGATTGACCTGAGACACGATTCAAGAGTGTAATTAGAATCGCATACTCATCCTTGTACTCACCACGACCCACATTGTTTGGCAATCTGTTCTTCGCTTGTTTTAACCACCTTTCTGCCATTTTACTCTGGCACTTGTCCACATCAGCATTGAATGCCTACTCGCACTGCTCCATAGAAATAACTAAACTATTAGGATGTGAGGTATACAAAACTTCTTTCAATGTCCAAAGGCTTCAGGCTATAAATAACTTTCGTCCATCGACACTATCTCACGAGTAGCAGAGTTGTAATGCTTAATACAAGACATCATGAAATCAACACAATGAGCGGAGATAGGTATGGAAGCGGCCTCTAGTAACCCAGATTGCTGAATGTTCTGAATAATCGAATCTCTGATTTTGACTGGATCTAGGACTGCCTATGGTAGTACCTTGTTAAGATTCGTCTCAACTGTCCCGATGAAGTCATGAGTAAGGATTGATTTGGTCCTGTATTGGCCAGTGTCTTGCATTATAAGAAAAACTTCGCTGTTGGTATGAAGACTCAACTATGTTGACAAGATTTCTAAGCTAAAAGTACCACTGTTGAGGGCTAAAATAGCCCACAGTGAAGAATTACTTTCGGCGAAAAATCTGAGATATGGGTTTTGTCCAGAAAAAGATTCTAAGACAACCCAGTACGTCAGAAATGCGAAAATCAAACTTCTACTCGACCATGCAAAGAATTTTCAGTTGAGAAAATTAGAAACTCAAGAACAAATGCTCTAGAGTTAAAAATTCCTGAAAAATCAAGCACATGAATTTAATTCGAGGAAGCTATACAAAATCAATCCAGATGTTTAGACTTGTCAAATTTGCCAACTTCAGGAACATGCGAATTGTATTTTGAGAGAAATTTGAGAATCAAAGAGGCAAAAGACGTTTTTTCTATGTTCTTCTATGAAAATCGCCCATGTTCTTCAAATTTGCCGATAATTGTGAACTTGAACCTGCAAAGAAATTTGTTTGATGCAATCGCCACTGGAAACTGGTGATAAATTCGCCCAACCTATGAAAACTCGCCTATGCTCTGAAGCAATACGAATTTCTTAACCTGAATGAATGTTTAATGATGGCGCCATGCTTAAATAAAGAGAATTCGCACCATATTATTGACTGCAAGATTTAAAACCTCGACTGAAATAGAATGATTCTAATTGTACCCCCTCCAGTTACACTGACACTGAGTCGAAGTCCAGAATAAAAATAATAAAATAATATTCAGTTGCCAATCACATGCGAATTTCATCTTACAACACAAAGGGGCACCAAAAATAGTTTATTGTGCAAAATCGCCACCTTTCATGCTGGCATGCAATTTGAAAATTTAATATTATTTTATTTAGTTGACAAACCTCGTAAAGCATTTGGAATTGTCCAGCGAACTTTACTGATTTCAAAAAGTCCTCATTTGACCTCATAGGCGTCCATTTGCTCAAGATATCACGTTTTTTATTAACTTCCTATTTTGTAGCTGACTACAAAGCTACAACTGACCATCTTCGACATTGATTTTCGGGTGACCGGGTGATGCTGAGACTGAGCAAGTGCATTCATTACGAAGCCTGCAAAGCAAGAAAGAAATGTCTGTTGGGAGTCATCACTGCAAAATCCATCATTTAACACCTCAAAGGTAGAAGCCCTTGATTAAATTGATTTTCCAGGTGCGGACAACCATTTCTCCAAGCGCCAGCTGATGCTTCAAGCGGCTAAGCGGCGAATGATGGTGAAGACCACGGCTAACAAGCTCCTTTGCATGACTAGAGGTATTCCGCATCCAACGAATATGCACACGGCATCTGAAAGGTGCATTAAGGGCCTCAAAAGTAAAAGCGCCCTTGGCTTGAGAAGGCACAAACACCATTTTGACGAAACTGCAACTCTCAACCAGATGCCCACTGCACGACCTCGATGTCGAGGATTCTTTTGATTCGAGGCATTACCCTATCTCGTAGCCCGAAGGACCCTCTGACGTCACGAATGACAAAGCAAGAAAAGCTGCTTCTAAGACCTCAAATAGCAAACGCCTTTCCAAGATGGAATAGGCTGACCCGGACTTAGTCATTTTAAAATTTGTCTTAGTTTCACAATTATTTCACAAAGACCTTGCATGTCTGACGTTTGCCAAATCCGAAGGCGGCAATTTGGGCTCGTTGGATAGATGGAGTAATTAAGCTCAGAAGTCGTGAAGACACGACATCAATAACCTCATTTTAATGAGGGCCACAAGGCTAGAAACACGGCCTCTGAAGTACGATGAAATTTACATGTTTCTACGCCGCTAAATTCGATGCACAGTAGAATCCTGCGCCCGCGATCTTTGAATATCCAGTTAGCAGGCAAGTTGGTGCATCCCTAATGAAAGCGGACTATATTAGCCTGGATGTCAGGAAGACCTTATCTACAATTTCAATCATCTCAAGGGTCATTTTGAAGGGCGCCCCTGAGCTACAGGGGCACAATTTCACCATTTGAGGAAGCTCTGTAATATGAATTCACTTTGTAATCTCATCTTCTGACGTCGACTGCCGGAGCTCTGGGACTCAAATGACTACATTCGATAGCTTGTCGGATAGGCAGACTAGTCGTAAAAAGATCAAATGCATCAACAATCAAGAACACCAAGATCTAACCCTCCTTTAAAGAGTGCGCCCTTGAGCTACAGGGGCGCAAAAGCTGATAAATGACAAGCTTCTGCAAACTGCAACCTCTGGAATCTTGAACTTCTGATGTCAGTTACCGGAGTTACGAGTCTCAGATAGCCTCACAGGATATCTCATCGGATAACTGGAGTAATCTTGAAGAGTTTGACTGTATTTATGAGCATTTACCACAAAATCTAGGCCTTCAAAAAGAAGGGCGCCCCTGGACTACAAGGCCGCAATTTTGCTTTGTCTTGAGAAATCTTCAAAAATTAACCATTGAAATCTTCATCATAGCCACTGAAATGACCATACAAAGGTAAAATTGTCATCGTGAAATGCTCCTCCACCATGAAATGCCTCATTCTGAGTCTCCGATTCAGGTTCCAATCAATGGTTACTGCCTTTGACTGACAAAACACTAACAAAACTCCATGCTTGATATTGCCCAAAAACTGTATTTGACATCATTTTAGCAAGGTTTAGAATATTTTAAGCAAAATGCCTTGATGAAGCAAAAAATTTGGTTTGAGTACAACAAAAACATTGAAAAATTTGCAATATTCTAAATCTTTTTGCAAAATTGTGAATCATTGAGCATTGCAAAGTCTAAAATAAACTAAATAATCTAACCCATTAGAATAATAATATGATTATATTATTGTTTATTTAATTTTAACCAATTAAGTTGGTCAAATAATTCTCTCATAAAAATCTGTTTCACTTCCACCAAATAAATATAATCCATATATATTGTCAGAATTATGGGTTAGTAACATGTGGACCTCTTTCTCAAAAATATTGGGTTGGAAAGGGTCTGATCATTGGCCCATTATTTTCTTCTCCACAGTGACCACTATTCCGAAAAAACCTCCTTTCAAATTTCAGCTTATATGGTTGTGAAATGCTGACCTTCATTCTCTCGTGGAGAGATGGTGGATTGAAGGTAAACCAGCCTTTGGTACAGCTATGTTTTTTTTTTCTTTAAGTTCCTTTAGTTTGTCAAATTTAAACTCAAGGTTTGGAATAGATCTATGTTTGGGAATATTTTTCAAATCAAAGCTCAAATACAAGACAAGGTGGAAAAAGCTACTCTACAAATTAAAGATGAAGGTATGATGGAACATCTCCTGCGAGAGGAGGTTTCTCTTTCTATGGAATTGGTGCAATGGGAGCTTTGGGAGAAGATTTTTTGGAAGCAGAAATCCAAGTTAAGTTTGCTTCAAGAAGGTGATGCGAATACCTCTTTTTTTCATAACTCAATCAAGGAGCAAAGAAATGGTACGCTATTGTCTATCACGAGTGCCCAGGGGGGACTTTTGTCATATTTCCAAGACATTTCTCAAGAAGCTGTAAGGCAATTCTCTTATCTCTTTTTTGAGCAAGCAAATTATGATAAGGACTATGAGATTATTTTGGATTGTATCCCCTTCTTGGTTTTTGAAGACATGAATAAGTCTCTTCTTGATCCTATCTCTTTGGACAAGCTTGAGGTGATTGTCTTCCAAATGAAAAAGGTAAATCCCCAAGACCTGATGGTTTTCCTATTGAATTTTTTCAAGAATTCTAGGAAATCTTAAAGTTTGATCTTCTGGAAGTGGTTCAAGAGTCACAGCGCAACAAATAAATGCTTAAAGCCACTAACTCCACTTTTATTGCCTTAATTCCCAAAAAGGATAACATTGGTTCTTTGAATTCTTTCTGACCTAACGCCCTGTGTAATGTTTCTTACAAGATAATTACCAAGATTATTGCAAAGCAGCTAAAGAAGTGTCTGACCTCTCTTATCTCCCCTGAGCAAGGAGGTTTTGTCCAAGGATGTTATATTTTACATGGCATCATTGTGGTTGTGGAAGCCATTCATTCCATGTCAACCTCAAGGAAAAAAGCAATGTTTGTCAAATTGGACATGTCAAAGGCTTATGATAGGGTTAGATGGTCATCCCTTCGCCTTATTCTTCAAGGATTTGGTTTCTCTTCAGAATGGATCAATTGGGTTATGAGTTGTGTGACTTTGTCAACTTTTGCAATGTTAATCAATGGTATCCCATCACTTCTCTTTTCAACCTCCAAATGTCTCCAACAAGGGGATCCTTTATCCCCGTATTTGTTTTTGTTGATGGTTGAAGGCTTGGGCCAATTAATAAAGCAATTTCATCCTGGGGGAGTCATTAAAAGTTGGACATGGGCTAGAGATGTTATTTCTCAATCCCACCTTCAGTTTGTGGATGACAATGCCTTGTTGAGGGTGGCCAAAATTGAGGAAGTTGTTAATTTCAGAAAAGCTTTGGATATCTATCTCTTTGCTTCTAGTCAAGTCATCAATGAGGACAAATCCAACATTTTCTTCTTCAACACGCCTGAGCTTATTCAACATAAAATTCGAAACATTTTACATTTCCAGATTGCTTATTTGCCTATGGTTATCTAGGAATTCCTCTTTCTCCTAGTGGCCTAGGCAGAGAACACTGGAGGAAGATATTGGAAAGATTTCGAACAAAGGTCAGCCATTGGACTTTTTGGTGGTTATTTTTTGTTGATAGGTTAACTCTTTTGAAATTTGTCTTGCTTTTTTTGCCTATTCATAGATTTTCAATTTTGATTGCTCCTAAAAGCTTTCTTAAGGATTTTGATGCTCAAGCTTAGAAGTTTTTATGATGCTAATTTGGAGAACCAAAAATGGAATTTGGTGAATTGGAACATGGTCTATAGGCCTAAGGAGGTTGGGGGTCTTGAGCTTCAACAATCAGAGTTCAACTTCCTTGCTCTTGCTGCCAAACTATATTGAAGATGGCATAAGAATCCAAGACGATAGTGGGCGAGAATCCTAAATTTCAAATATCTCGAGGGAGTCCTGAAAGAAGAAACCCCTGAATGGAGGTGTTAGGGAAAGGTTCCATGATTTGGAACACCATTAAAAAAGGTTCTTCACTAATTAAGAATGAGCTTTTTTGGATTGTTAATAAGGGGAACAATGCCTTGTTTTGGGATGACTCATGGGACAACCATCCATCTATCTATTTATCTTTTCCGCAACTTCGGCCTCATTGGAACATCTTTTTAGAAGCAAGGTGGTCCAAGATTGGTGATTTCAAATACCATTTTCCTCTATCAAGGTCTACAATTTATAAATGGAAGGAATCTTGCAATTGACCAAATGGGGGATCCAAGGAAGATCGTGATACTTTAACTTCAATTTTGGACAAACGACCTTGTTGTTCTTTAGAAGACTTTAATTCCCTCGCTTGGGGCCATGATCCCAAAGGAGTTTACCCAATGGCTCTTGGGTATCATCTGGTTGACTCACAACGACAGCAGAATCTTGAGTCACCTTGGTGGAAGAAGGTTTGGATGGCCAAAAAGCAATTTCTTTCTTTGGCTTTTGAGCCATAATAAATGCCTCACCTAGGACAATATTAGGAAAAGAGGATTTTGGGCGCCTTCCATTTGTTGTTTATATGGAAATAATGAAGAATGCATTAGTCACCTTTTTATCCAATGTCCCTTCTCCGTTGAAATCTAGAAATTATGGTGGAAGCTTTGGAAAAGACCTTTTGTTCATGTGACTTCCTTATCTGACTTATGGAATAGCTTGGGTAGTCCACCTACCTCGGACCCATTTCTTACTATTGCTTCGGATATTGGATCTTTTTTCATTTTTTGGCAAATATAGCTGGAGCATAATCGGCAAATCTTTCAAGAGTCTCAGAGTAATTTCTTACATGTTTGGCTCATAATCAAAAGAATGATCAAAGAAACAATTGAAGCCAAATTCACTCTAGAGGATTCACTTACCTCTTCTGATCTCACCCTAGTTCATCTTTTGGAGCTTTCTCTTCCTCTCCCCTATTTGCTTAATCGTGGTATTAGGGGTCAGGTTGCTAAGAAAGTGAATAGGTCTAGAAAGTGGAGTCCACCTCCCTATGGATTTCTTAAGATTAACACTGATTTTTCTTCTAGAGGCAATTCGGGTATGGCGAGGATTGTTGGTGTTGGTTGGAATTTTGAAGGAATGGTTTTTTTTTCTTCTCTTCATGGATGGGCTATCATTCTAATAATCTTATGGAAGCATGGGCGATGCTCAAAGCTCTGGAAAGAACCAAGGTTATGGGCTGGAGAAAAATCTTATGAGTCTTGACTCTATGATTCTTATTTCCTTGCTCAACAAGAGGAAGTTTTAAGATGTGCTTCTTGGAGACTGGTTCTTGTTGTCAAGCAAATTTTGTTTCTGGCCTCAGATTTTGAGGTTATTTATTTTGTGCATATCCCCCGAGAATGGAACAAGCTTGATGATTGTTTGGCTAAATGGGCCTCTGAAGGACATCGCAACTAGGATGTTGCAACATGGGAAGAGTAGATCTTGACATATCTCAGCAATTATCCAAGTTGATTAATGCAGATCAAGGAAGGTAATCTCAACTTTTGGGACTTGGGTGCTTGGAGGAGGTTTGTTTTTATTGTCTATACTTTTTGGAGTTTCTGCAGAAGCTGTAGTGAACCACCACTCTGCTGATTTGTTTTCACTGAGATTCTTTAGGTCTGATTTTTTGTTTCAGTTTGTATTTCTTCTTTTTTTGTGTTTTTAAGTTTGATGCCAATAATGCTAACGATACTAACAAGCATATACATACAATAGGAACTTTAAATAAACTAATCTATTGAGGTAACTCGAGTAATGACTCAATTTGATAGCCAAAGATGCTTCCTTCATTACATAAGAGATTACATAAGATAGATCACTTACATCAGATTCAAAACAAGAGACATCTTATGCCATAGATTTTACTTACAGCCATACAACATAGTGAATAGTGATTTGCTACAGCACCAAACCCCAATGAAGGGCACACAACGCTTAAAAGATGAACTTCTCCCACCAAAAACTGAATTGGAGAGCTTCCTAGGGCAAGGGCGCCCCTTTTTGAAGTGATTGCAGCCTCTTTAGAGAGGCGTTTCTTTTCTTGCTTGCTGCTAAACCCTCAAGGATGGGACGGCTGGCTGTAACTCCCAAAATCAGTCCACAAAAAGCTCCAAAAACGAACAGCACTAGCACAAACCAAAATAGAGACTATGGTTGCAAACCCTACTCAAGAATCAGCTCTAAAACTTTGCCAATCAAGACTTGGAGTCTCCCAAATGTGCACTCAGGTTCAAACCAGCAACCTTAAGGTGGTGTTTCACACCCTCAAGCTGCACATAAACAAAAATCAAGCCCCTCCCAGGCTCACCCATGGCAGAAATCAGGAAACCCTAGCCTCCTTCTTCCTCTAAGCCACACTCCCAAGTTCATTCAACAAACTAATCATCTCATGAAGAGGGTCGAACTTCTTCTCCTCATATTTATAATTTAACATTGAAAAACACTATTCATAAAGTGAGCACTATTCACTTAAGTTATAACTTTTTTGCTTTAGGAATGAATAGTAACTGAAAAATATAAAGTGACCCCTTCATTTTTAAAACACATGGTCCCTAGGCCAAGGATGATGAAATAAAAGTTGAATATCATTAATTTAAGCACAAGTATCATGCCAAATGCCACAATTCACCCTGCCACCACACTTCGGGGATCAATACTGCAATCCGACGACCAAGTGCTCGACCAAGTGACCCTCTATCCAGAACCATTAGCCTATGAGGGTCGACATGATAGGCTAATCTACTAAGGTACAGGTGTCTAATTAGAAGGGGACATCACAGTCTGCCCTCCCTAAAATTGCTTGTCCCCAAGCAATCTCAACTTCGGATGTTGTAGAATGTCCTCACTCACCCATGTAGCATCCAATACCGGCAAGTCCTTCCATTTAATTAGATATTCCCTAATGACCCGTCTCCGCAACTGTCTCTCTCTAACATCTGAGATGGCCTCAGGTACCAGAATCAATTTCCCCTCATCATCTAGGGGTGGTAAAGCTGTGGAAGGAACAACACGATGTCCTAATGCCCTCTTGAGGCGTGACACATGAAATACATTGTGTACCCTGCTATCTGCCGGTAAGTCCAATTCATAAGCCACCTCGCCTACCCGTCTGATGATCCTGAAGGGTCCGTAGTACTGCAGCTTGAGTTTCTCAACACCACTCTTCCTGAGAGTAGACTGGTGATAGGGCTGCAACATCAGATACACCATATCCCCAACCTCGAAAGAACGCTCAACTCTCCTCTAGTCTGCATATTGCTTTTGCTAATTTTGGGCCTTTTGAATGTTCTCACGGAGAGCTCTCATAATATCTTCGTTCTCCTAGCACTAGGCACTCTACTGTCACTCAACAATAAATCAAGAAAGTTGGGTGCCTCATACCCATATAAAGCCATGAATGGGGACATCTGAATTGACATGTGGTGAGTGGTATTATAACAGTACTCACAAAGATGAATCCACTTCACCCACCCCTTTTGTTGTCCTACTATATAGTTTCGGAGGTATCCTTTCACCCACTTGTTCACAATCATCGTCTGGCCATCAATCTGCAGGTGGTAGCTAGTGCTCTGAGTGAGCTCGGTCCCACAAAGCCTAAATAGCTCCTGCCAGAAGTGGCTCAAGAACCGACTATCCCTGTCGCTGACGATGCTCTGAGGTAGCCCATGCAACCTGAACACCTCACGATAAAATAACTTCACTACTTGTGTAGCTGAATATGTAGCTGCTATCGGAAAGAAATGAGTGTACTTTGTGAGGCGATCAACAACTACATAGATGCAGTCTCTACCCTAGGCTTTCGGCAAGCCCGTAATGAAATCCATCGATAAGCATTCCCACTTCCTATCAGGAATTGGAAGTGGTTGAAGTAACCCAGCAGGATAGGTGTGCTCCTATTTATTCTGCTGACAAATAAGACACTCTCTGACATATCGAAGGACATCTGACTTGAGTCCTTTCCAAGTGAAACGTTCTCGAACTTGCCTGTAAGTTTTGAAATACCCCAGATGTCCGGCCATGGGCGCATCATGAAAGGCCCTCAATACTGTGTTCTTCATCTCTGATCCTAGGGTCAAGAAAATCCTTCCTTTGTAAATGATAAGATCATTTACAACTGAATATCTATCGTCCTGTACTAAACCCTTGACGATGCCAGAAGCCCAAGAGTCTTTGGCATACTCTGTTGTAATCAAATGTCTCCAGTTCTTTGAAATCTCTATCATGGAGCTCAAATGTGGACGGCGAGACAAGGCATCGGCAACCACATTCTGGGACCCTTTGACATAGGCAATGTCAAAGTCATATGATTGCAATTTGCTCACCCACTACTGCTGACGATCGTTGAGATCTCATTGTCCTAGAAAATGCCTCAAACTGTTATGATCCGTCTTGACAACAAACTTGTTGCCCACAAGATACTGCCTGAATTTGGCCAACGCATGCATAATGGCCAACATCTCCTTATCATAGATACTGTAGCTCCTCTCTGGACCCCACAGTTCCCTGCTCTCAAATGCTATCGGATGTTTGTCCTGCATAAGGACTGCACCAATTCCCTCACCTGATGCATCGCACTGTAGCTCAAATGGTCTAGTGAAATTTGGCAAAGCAAGAACTAGACAAGTAGTCATTAGCTGTTTGAACTTCTCGAAACAATCCTGTGCCTTTGGAGTCCAAACGAATGCCCCTTTTTCGTTAAATTTGTAAGGGGTGTTGCATGCCATGAATACCCACTGACGAATCTGCGGTCGAACCCACACAAGCCCAAAAACCCTCTAAGTTGAGTAAGGTTCTCAAGTATCAGCCACTCGATGATAGCCCTGACCTTGTCAGGGTCTATTCGCACTCCCTCTGCACTGATGATGTGGCCCAAGTACAACAACTCTGTCATACCCAAATTGCATTTGGATTCCTTGGCGTACAAAGATTCCCTGCCAAGGATATCTAATATGACATCTAGATGGCCGATATGCTCACCCCATGTCTTGTTGTACACCAAAATGTCGTCGAAGAAAACTAGCACAAACCTCCTCAGTTGTGACTGGAAGACCCTGTTCATAGTGGATTGAAACGTAGCAAGTGCATTGGTCAGCCCAAATTGCATAAGCACAAACTCAAAGTGTCCACAATGGCAACAGAAAGTTGTTTTCTCAATGTCTTGTTCCCTCACACAAATCTGATGATACCCCGATCTCAAGCCTATTTTTGAAACACAACGGGCACCATGTAGCTCATCTATCAGCTCATCAATCTAGGGAATAGGATACCTGTTTATGATTGTCCTTTTATTCAGCAATCTATAATCAATGCACATCCGCAAGGTACCATCCTTTTTCTTCACTAACACAACGGATGAGGCGAATGGTGACTTACTAGGCCTGATATGTCCCATAGCGAGCAGCTCCTTAAAAGTTTTTTCTATTTCATCCTTAAGACGCTTAGGATGCCTGTAAGGTGTGACAATCACGGGCTTAGCGCCCTCCTCCAACTCAATGATGTGCTCAATACCGCGGTCTGGTGACCTACCAGGTGGAATCTCACTGAACACCTTAGCGTGTTTAATCCTCAACTCCTGTATGTCTAGATGATAAACTGGGGTTTGAGGCTCCTCTTGTGATGGCATCATCATACACTCAGCTGCCCACTCGATCATGTCGTGTCGCATGAGTCTCTCCATTCTACTGAGAGATATCATTCTGAAATTGCTATCTCGGATGGCTTTTAACACATGATTCCTCCCGTCCACCGTGAATCTCATCTCCATATCACGAAGGTTAAGGGTAAACTCTCCAATGTCGTGAAGCCATTTCATCCCTAGAACCATATCAGTGTCTCCCATATTCACCACATAGAAATCTGCCTTAAAGTCATAATTGTTTAATCGCATAGGAAGGCCTACGATCATCCTATCACACTTGAGAGTGTAGCCATCCGCGACCTTCACTCTTATGCCCTCGAATTCTTCGGTCTAAATCCCACGCCTCTCAACCATCCTAGCATCAATAAAATTATGCGTGGCCCCTGTATCCAACAAGGTAATGATCTTTTTCCCAGCTACGACCCCTCGCATTTTGAAAGAACCCTCTCACTGTATACTAGTGAGACGTGCTTCTTGAAGCTTAACTTCCTCCTCCGTTTCAGCATCATTTTCAACCTCATTTTCAAATTTTTCCACCTCGGATTCCTCATGCTCAATGTGTTGGTCTGATTTTTCAAATTCAGAATCCTCATAGAATGCCCACATTATTCGGTTAGCCTTTCCGTTAGGCCTTAGAGGACAATCGTGGTTTGCATCATAGGGTCCCTTACAATAGAAGCACAACTTCTTCCTACGCAAGTCATCAATGGTGTCTTTGTCTAATGGGGTTGCTGATTTCCCTTTAAAATCTAATTTCTCGTTCTTCTTAGAGAATGATTTTTTGTCCTTGTATAAAGAGGATGCTTTCGATGAGAACTTGCTTGTGGAGCTGCAAGTTCCATGCTTCTCGCTTTTCTCATAGCCTCCTATAGGGTCGGGGGATCAAAAGCTTTGATCCAACCTCTCAATGGTTCCGATAGACCTTTGATGAATAATACAACTAATCTTCTTTTTGATATGTTAGGAACCATAACTGATAACCGCTGGAAATCACCTACATATCCCTCCAAACTCCCAACTTGCTTGAGTTGAGCTAAGTCTCTAAAATACATTCCCAGATCTTTCTTGTCGAAACGCTCAACCAATCGATCCACGAACTCCTGGTAAGAGGTGATGCGGTTATGCTACAATGTGACCATCCCATGATACCACCAATCATGAGCTACTCCCTCCAAGTGTAAGGTGGCATACTTAATTGCATTTGTCTTTGCCATAGGTCGAAGGCTCAAGAAAGTGTCCAACTTATGAACCCAAGACTGAGTTGTAACCGTCCCACTGCCATCAAATGTAGGTAATGTGAGTTTGTTGGTGGCATGCATAAGGTCGATGTGTTGATCTCTGTTTGGGCCTCTTGGTCTCTGGTTCGGTCTTTCTCTGTAATGCTCTCTTCTTTCATTTCGTGGTGGACCTTCTTCTTCCCTGTCACCCATTTTTGCTACTGGTATATCTTCTAATGGGTTACCCTCTTGCCAATTGTCTACTTGCTCTGCCCTTCTGCGAGTGTAATACCTAGTATGTCCTCTCATGTGAAACTTTGACTCTCCAAGATGGCAGGATCAAGGCTCTGATACCACTATAGTGAACCACCACTCTGCTGATTTGTTTTCATTGAGATTCTTTAGGTCTGATTTTTTGTTTCAGTTTGTATTTCTTCTTTTTTTGTGTTTTTGATTTTGATGCCAATAATGCTAACAATACTAACAAGCATATACACACAATAGGAACTTTAAATAAACTAATCTATTGAGGTAACTCGAGTAATGACTCAATTTGACAGCCAAAGATGCTTCCTTCATTACATAAGAGATTACATAAGATAGATAACCTACATCAGATTCAAAACAAGAGACATCTTATGCCATAGATTTTACTTACAGCCATACAACATAGTGAATAGTGATTTGCTACAGCACCAAACCCCAATGAAGGGCACACAACACTTGAAAGATGAACTTCTCCCACCAAAAACTGAATTGGAGAGCTTCCTAGGGCAAGTGCGCCCTTTTTTGAAGTGAATGCAGCCTCTTTAGAGAGGCGTTTCTTTTCTTGCTTGCTGCTAAACCCTCAAGGATGGGACGGCTGGCTGTAACTCCCAAAATCAGTCCACAAAAAACTCCAAAAACGAACAGCACTAGCACAAACCAAAATAGAGACTATGGCTGCAAACCCTACTCAAGAATCAGCTCTAAAACTTTGCCAATCAACACTTGGAGTCTCCCAAATGTGCACTCAGATTCAAACCAGCAACCTTAAGGTGGTGTTTCACACCCTCAAGCTGCTCATAAACAAAAATCAAGCCCCTCCCAGGCTCACGCACGGCAGAAATCAGGGAACCCTAGCCTCCTTCTTCCTCCAAGCCACACTCCCAAGTTCATTCAGCAAAATAATCATCTCGTGAAGAGGGTCGAACTTCTTCTCCTCATATTTATAATTTAACATTGAAAAACACTATTCATAAAGTGAGCACTATTCACTTAAGTTATAACTTTTTCACTTTTGGAATGAATAGTAACTGAAAAATATAAAGTGACCCCTTCATTTTTAAAACACATGGTCCCTAGGCTAAGGATGATGAAATAAAAGGTGAATATCATTAATTTAAGCACAAGTATCATGCCAAACGCCACAATTCACCCTGCCACCACACTCCGGGGATCAATACTGCAATCCGACAACCAAGTGCTCGACCAAGTGACCCTCTATCCAGAACCATTAGCCTACGAGGGTCGACATGATAGACTAATCTACTGAGGTAAAAGTTTCTAATTAGAAGGGGACATCACAGAAGCCCTTGGTGGATGTGGTTGGTGAATTTTGTTATTATGGCAATGGCAATCTGGAAGGCCTTGCCTTCTATATGTTTTAAAGTTATGTTACCGATTTACTGTCCCAAGGCCCAGGGTCCTTGACGCGGGAGCTTCTAAAAATTTGGTTTGATTTTTATTTACTGTTTTATGGTGCTAAATTTTGGTTTGCATACCCGTGTGGAAAGGAGGATAAAATCAGATTTAAGTTAGTTATGAGAGAGTAAATCAAGAAACAGTTTTTAGTGTTAGTTCTCAGTTGCCAAGATAGGTGGGAAGAAAGGAAGCAGTTAACAAAAAAAATGAAAATAGCAGCAAAGAGGCATGGCGTGGAAAATGGAGCTATTACAAGTGCGTGGATTGCAGCTGTAGTGATGAATTTCAAAAGTGCAAAATAAATAATGCATGGAGTTGTTAATACCTTGCTGTTTTCTTTTTGTCTTGCTGATTTAATCAAAGAAAATGGTGCATTGGTAGTTTGCTGTGCAGGCAATAGAATATTTGGTGAGAAAGAATTAGATGAGAGCTTTGAAAGCTCCATATTCCCTTGCATATTAAACATGGTGGGCTATGTAATTGCATTTTTGTTTATTTGCTGTTCAAAAGAAAGAGTGGGGAAATCTTGCTAGCTGTTTTTATTCCTCTCTACTACCATTCACGGGTTTTGATTGATTTTGGAAGGCAGTAATAAAATAATAGACGGGCAGATTGGTGTTGCTTTCTAAATTTTGCTGTCAAAAAGACAAGTTTGTATTTGCTATTGCTTGCAGCCATCAATTTGGCAGATTTGCATTTGAATTTTAATCGTACCCATCAGTCCCAGTCCGGTCCGACACAGGTTTGGGGTCTGGGTCCAATCCCCTATGTGTTCAGACAAGGTCCGACCCACAGACTGTGGGTCCGGCCCTGCTAAACCCAAGCGTACCTGAGCCGTCTTTGGGCGTTTTCAACAAATTTTTGACTTTTAAAAAAAATACTTTTTTACAACTTGAAAAATCCAATTCACCCCCCTAACCCTAAAATGATGTCCGCCATGAAGGTTTGTGTGGCTTTGAAAGTCTTAATTTGGGTCTTATTGTGAATACAAAAATGATGTACGCCATGAAGGTTTGTGTGGTTTTGGAGGTCCTAATTTGAGCACTGCCCCTCAACCCCATTGGGGGCATTGCCCCCAAACTCCCATTGAATTCATTTGATTTGCCATGTACTCTCCAAGTCCAAGTTTCCAAATTTGCCTACAAATCTTCATCTATAATATTGTCATCTAATTGGACAATCTTCCTTGATGCTTACCTGCAAGGAGAAATGCAGCAATGTAGTTACTTTTAATGTATAATATATAATATATATCATGACATTCAAGTTTGACTAATTGACATTCTAATGATTTTTATTTTTATGGTGGTTTTGTTTATTATATAATATATGATACTATGTATGGTATTTTGAACTTAATTACTGTTTTAAATATGTATATATTTTAATTTTTATATGTTTTTGTATGGACAAACCAAAAACGAACCCAACCCCGAAAAAAAATTTGACCAAACCCGCGAACTGAACCCTCGAATCCGAACCGGTAACTTAGTTTTAAAGCTTTCATGAATAAAATATTATTTTTCACCCCAATAGAATATAAATAATCCATATTTATTAAGTTCTATGAACAGACACACCTTTTATTTTGGGGATGTTTCTCAGTTGGGTGTATTTTGAGAGGCACCTGTTGATGACACATTGGGTGCATGGTTTGTAACACCCATGAATACTTGACCCTATTTGTTTCTCAAAGCTGATTTAGACACTAGATTGATCAAATATTAAAGAAGAGACGATAATATTATAAAACCTTTGATATACACATGTTCTACAAAATTCAACAATACCAAGTATGTTTGTATATCGAACCTTACCTGCTTACCAATGCAATTCAGCAACATTCCAAGGGCCACCTCCTTTTGTAATTCCTTGATACGAGTGTCAACCCCAGATAAAGACTCAACAAGTCTTATGCAGTTAAAATCCTTCCCAGGAATACTGCACAGCACAGAGTTAACTTTGAAATGGGCTAGCCTAAAATGAAGTCAGCAAGGTTAAAATTAACAAAATTTAGCATGCCAAACAAGAGTAAAGCCTCATGAAGAGTAAACTAGCTTATATGTTGCAGATAGCCCTGGAGGAGAAAACTGATGATGCAGACTTATAATATAATGGATCCCACCTGAAATCCTTAATATATTGAGAAATATTTTTCTGAAAGAAATTGCCATTAATGCTACATAAAGATAAATATTAAATAACAATGTTGTCTGTCAAATATTTTTTTTTCCAGTTTCTAGCACATTTGCAAATTCCTTTTTAGTCATTTGAAAAAATGATTGCATATGCTTTGCATACACCAAGCAAAGATCACACTCTCAAAAAAAAAAAATTCAAGAGGTTAAACGTACAGAATCTACAGGTTACATCACTGGACAAGGAATTATGATGCTAAATATATGAGCATCCATTTGAAAATTCAGTACTGTTGTTCCAAACATTAGCTCAAAGCATTATTTTCTCTAAGTTTGACATTTTTTCACTCAAATTCCAAGAAATTTGACACTGCTACTAATGCTTGTTACAACTGAGAAATTAACTTGATATCATTAATTTATATAGAAAATTTCTGACAGCTTTCTACAGCCTCTTCAACAGTAGAACAGATATAGGCAGCTGGTGCTAGCAATGTGAAAATGTTTAACAATTTTTTCTCATGCTCAAATAGCAGCTACAGTAAGAAAATAGTAGGGACCAATAAGCTCAATCGTTCCACTTAGTTCTCCTCCTAGGATCTGGATTTGCCATACCCATCTATATAAAATCCATCCACTCTAAGGAATCCCAAACTGCTCTTTGCCCAAATGTACCAGGATATAAGCCCTTATAAGACCAATATCATCTCAAGCTCTTCAAGTGTAAAACCATGCAAACCTCCATATCTCCTACTTTCCTTCCCATGGACTAAACATTCCAGCCTGGGTCTAACAAGTATAAAAATCTTCTCCCAAATACAAGCTCAAGAGCATGCTCTGTATTCTAGTCCATGTCTTGTAAGTCTCAACAATTAGGTTATTAAGAACTTAGGTGTGAAGAGCCTTTCCAAAAAGTGTGGAATTTTGGTGTTTGTTTGATTTGAAGGGAGCTCGTTTTGAGTGTTAGTTCAGAAAAACCACATGGAATAGATCGCATACATGAATGTAAACAAGGCTTATGGCATGTAAAGAGAACAACATTTACGTTGCAGCAGTTCAAGTAAACAATATTCCAGTCCCACATATCATCACTTCATTTGAATAGATCGGAAATAATTAATGTTGCAAGTGCCCTGACCTTCTACAGATTCTTCTTAAAATTACAAGGACAGAGATTCTTAATCAAATTTCAACTTCAGATTACAATGTGACCCAACAAACTTGGCCAACACTTGACATAACTAACGCAAGACACTGAACTATTAAGAGAGTGTGGTCGGCTTAGACATTACGTAAAGAGTCTGATATACATTTAACAATTGCTCAGAAATTTATAACAGACCTTCACAAGTTCAGAAATACTTTCAAAATGACAAGGTATTGTACCCAGGTTTGAACAGCAGCTTGGTAATACTCAGAACGATTTAAGGTGGGTTTACAAGACCATTTTCGAGAGCTATGGTGACGGTAATATGAACTCAGAATGCCAAGAAAGCTTACAGCTAAGAGTAACACCTCCACATCTATTAGGATCACTAATCAGCTCAGGAGTATTTAAACAGAATCCTTCCTAAATTCAATGACAAAGCATTCACATTCTCAATGCTCCTTCCCAATACTCATATACAAAGATATTCACCACAAGACTACTTATAACATCAAAGGAATACATCAGAAGTATGTTTCAGACTATAGCAAAGCATAGAATGGAGTTTTCTGCAGGTGTAATGTCTGATAATTACATATGGTAACCCCAGTTCACAATGATATTCTCTAAACTATTTGTGATGTCATTTAGGATCATTTTCAAGTTGATACACAATAGTTTGGAATGTATAGAATACCCGAACCTGAAGAGTTCACTCGTCCCACTCAAGAAGAAGATTGGACGACTACAGAAGCGCCCAGAAATTGCAGCAGCAGCCAATAACCTTTTCCAACAGTCGTTTCTTCTCTTATACAGTGTGTCCAGCCTTCTAACCTTGAAACGCCATATCTAATCCCATTTACCAGCAGCCACGACCATGATTTGAGAGGAGAGAAACGTGTTTCTTCCCTTGAAGTCGCGTTTTTACTTCATTCACCTAGTTCTCTATAAACACGGCTTGAGTATGATTCGAAATGCTTGTATTTGGTGCACCTAGAGTTTCCACAATGGCCCACGCCTTCAACCTGCTTGTAACTTCTCACAAAATCATCACATTGTAGTCTCAAACTGTGGTAATCACTGAATGCGAAAATCTGACGTAGGTTGCCCTTCTTTCCCTTTCAAAATCTGAACGATGCCAAGATAGGAGTGTTATTTCACACCCGAAACAGTGGCGTCTAGGGTTTTCCAACCCCAAGTAAACCATAAGCTCGAGTCTTCTCCATTCAAAATATGCATATCCAAGTGAGTCGACCAAATGAGCTCCTTTCTCATCATATTTTTCCATTCAAAATCAAAAGTGACTTTTTAATGCATATTTTCTAAGTAGGTCTGGTCTCGGGTTTGTCTGGTTCGGGTTCACCGTTCGCAAAAATTTTGGGGTGTTGGTCTGTCTTTGGGTTCGTTACAAATTACAAAATATGTAAAAAAATATATATATATATATATATATATATATATATGCAGCCTAGAAGCATGAATTAGGATTAGAATTTAGAATATCACATAACTGATAACATCATATAAACAACAAAACCACCATAAACTTGAATGTCATTTAAAACATGCATGATAAATATTCATTGTTCAAACTTCAAGCTCAATATTACAACACTTTCAAAGTTTTAATCATCATATGGATTCTCTAGATCATCCATATCAATGTCAACATTGACATTAGATGAAGTAGGAAGACTAGATGAATCACAAGTGCCAATGGCACCATCACTAGCACTACTAATGTGCCCATGCCCCTGTTGGATATCCTCATCCTCATATGCAATATGTTGGGAACTGCAAGCATCCAAGTCAGTATCCTCTGGCACTATATCCCACAACTTCGTCTCCCCGTCCTTGTAGTTAGGTTGTTTGTGTGAAAGGAGACGCAAGTTGGAATGCACATATACTAAGTTCTCCGCTTTTTTTGACAGCAATTTATTGCGCTTTACTGAGTGGATGAAAGAATATGTGCTCCAATTCCTCTCAGATGCGGATGAACTAGCAACCTATGAAGACAAAGTAAACAATTAAAAATTTATAAATGGAATTATGAAACTTTTAAAACTAAAATATGAAAATTTATTAAACTTACTTGTGATAAAATTTTGATTGCAAGGGGCTGCAAATTTTGGAAGTATTGTCCATGGAAGTACCACCAAGAATGAGCATCCTTTAAGAACCTATCACGGGAGGCATCAACATCTAGATGATTTGAGTGCACAAAATTAGTGAACTCATCCGTGACTACACTCCGCAAATCTCGATCAGGGAAGAGTCTCACAAATGCTGCCTTGTACCCTTCAGCCACTTCTAAATCTCTATATGGAGGAAGCCTTCCTGGTTGTGAAAGAATCTGAGAGCTGTAGTATTTTGGAGTCAATGCAAAGGCAAGAAGGTGTAATGGAGTTGTCATTTTGTTCCATCTTTCTTCAACAATTGTATGCACTTGTTTGAAGAAAGTCTCTTCAGGGTCTTGCTCTCTTGCATTTATGATGCACTTGATCTTCTCAATCATTGAGTCTATACCATCATATATTTGTCCAATGCATGGCTTGTCCATGTCAGTATAGCGAATCATACTCAAAATGGGCTCGGTGAAGCTAAGGAGATACTCCACACGATCCCACCATGAGTCATCTAATATCAGGCTCTTAATTCTTGTTGCTCTTTCAGTGCTGCTTTGCCTCCATATAGACCAATTGGTGCTAATTACCATGCTAGAAAGTGCTTGCCTAACTTTCACAAGTCGTCTCAAGACGATTGTATTAGAGGCAAAGCGGGTTTCTGCAACCTATTGCAAATTAAAAAAAATAATTAATATTTAAAAATAAACTTTAAAGAAGAATTTAAATTAGATTGAACAATCAAATTATGAAAATCAGAAAATGACAAATGTAAATATTACTTCTCTTACCTTCAATAGCTCCAATTTTGAAAATGTTCTAAAGATCCCTTGAGACAAGTGGTGGTTGGTGACGAACATCTGAATGTCCTCAGCCTCAGTATACAATTGTTTGATCCATTCAATTTTATTCCCAATCTTTTGCAGCATAAGATTGAGTGAATGGACCGCACAAGGTGTCCAAAAGATATGTGAATATCTTTTCTCAACCAACAACCCTGCAGCTCTACAATTCTTTGCGTTGTCCGTTACAACTTGAACAACGTTGCGGGCTCCCACTTGCTCAATGGCTGCAATAAGAATATTAGCAATAAATTGCCCATCTTTTACTTGCCCCTCACAATCCACGGCTTTCAAAAACATTGCCCCTTTAGGGGACACCGCTATGACATTGATCAAAGGCCGATTTTTTGAGTCCTTCCAACCATCTGAAACAATGGACACACCTGTCTCAACCCATGAATCTCTTATTGGCTTCAATGCATCTTCAACCAACTCAACCTCCTTTTCCAATAAAGTGCTACGCACCTTCTCATAACCCGGGCCCTTGTACCCTTTTGGAGCTTCATTAACCGCTCTCAACATCTCTTTCCAATATGGAGAACGAACAACATTAAAAGATAGTCCATTGGCATATATGCATCTTGCTACACATTGGTCGGCAAGGGCTCTACTCTCATTTTGAAATGCAACTTCCAAAGGTCCCTTTGCTCTCTTGTTTGCAAAAGGTTGTGCACTTTGAGCTTGAAGATTTGGAATGGCCATAAATGGGTGGTCTTCTACCACAATATTGGGATTGGGATTAGATGGGGGCTGCATTCCCTTTGATTTTTTATTTGACAAAGGGTGATTTCCTTTTTGGGCTTCCCGTTGATCTGCTAGTTCTTGCTCCATAATGTATTTTGCAACTGTCTCAGGTTGAATAGGGGCATCTTTCTTTCCAGGGCAAGGTGAGATGCCTTTTCCAGTTATGCCACACAAATGTGCTTTCACCCTATGGTATGAACTAGAATATTGAACATCACACCCATTGCATTTCCAAACATAACCACCACCACCTGGAAGCTGTCTTATCATTTCAACATACTGCCATAGAGGAGAATTTGCATTTGTTTTGAACTTTGGGTTTGGTTTAGCTATGGAGCCGGAGGTAGAACCCATTGACATTGTGATTCCTATGGCAATTTGTTTTGCAAACAACACATTCAAAATTTGAATGAAAACAAAATATAATAATTTTTTAAAAATTAAAACCTAGCTCTTTTGAATCTTGCACAATGTATACATTCATAGAAGAACAGAAAAAAAAAGATGCAAAACAAAGTTTCTGTTTGTAAAACAAAAAAAAAAGAATGAAAAAATGAGAAAAAAATGAGAAAAACATACCTTTTTGCAAAAATAATCTTCAACAATCTTTGTAGCAGCCAATGAACACTTGCAAATCTGTAGGAATGGCAATGCAATCGTTGTAGAAGCTTCAACAATCAATATTCAACTCCTTTTGTCAATCCAACAAGTTAAAATAAGAAGTCAGCCTCTTGGAATGAAAATGCTTGTTTGCAAAACAAATGAATGAAAATGAGGCAGCTTAGGTGTTTAACATGTTTTAGAGGTCACTTTTAGGGTTCCCATGGGCGTGGGTCAAAGTCAAAGTGAAGGAAACATTAAAAAAAAAAAAAAAATCACTTTTTGCCGCCCAGACGCCCGGGTTCTGCTTGGGTTCGCCTTGGGTTCGCCCGGGTTCTGCTCGGGTTCGCCCGGGTTCTTCACCGGCGAACCAAGGCCCATCCAAGTAGTCAAAGAGGAAGGGGACCCGGACGACTACTTACCAGACCCTGCCAACCCCAAGAATCGGCTACATAGCATATTTTAAATATTTCCTCAAGTCACTTTTTTTAAACAACAAATAAGTGACTTTCTAATGTTCCCTTTTAATAAATATTTCAATGGGTCACTTTATAACTTGATTTATTATTTATTTAATATCCCCCTTTTGAGAATAATTTAAGACTTAGGGAATATTAAATAATTAAGCCACTTTGTCCAATTTTTGGGGACATTACATTAGATTATCAATAGCGAAATTCAAATAAATAACTCCCCGTAATAAAGATGCAACTCTACTCCATGGTGAGGTTCCACCCAAGAATTGTGATAGTGCTAGAATGTACTGGAGTATTGTTTGACAAAACACTCACCAACCCTAATTCCTAAATCTTTGGCTTTTCTTAGCATATATAAGAGCCAACATTCTCAGTTAAAGCAAATAAAGCCCCTTCCTAGAAAAGAAATGTTGAATTTCACTCACTTTTGAAGAAGGTTCAGTCCTACCCTTAAGGTCAATTCTCTTATACAAATTAATTCATACACTTTAAAGACACTTGAAGAACCTTGCTATTCTCTGTGGTCAAGGTTCAATGCAATGGCTTAGAAAGAGGCCAGATCCAATTCCTTCAATGACTTTGAAAACCTTCCATTTTAGCTTAAGTATTTCCCCGCAGAAAAAAGTCTGAGGTTTTCCTAGTATTTGGATATACCTTCTTCAATGGAGGGTCAAGAAGCATGTGTATATGAGGCAACAGTCCTGAAATATTCGTTTTATAAATAAATATTGCAGGGAGTAGTTTTGACTTCTTGAATTAGGCAACTGCCTTCTACAAATCAGCCAACCATATATCAGCAAAGGGGAACAGCTAGTATATTTGAGGTTTTATGGCCATTCAATCCTTTGATACAGGGAAAAAAAGAATTACACAAACGTATCCTCCCCCCAAACCCAACATCCTCATCCCACGAGGCATCCTCAAGATTTGGGGGAATAGAGGTCATCCTCTATCCCCACAGTTTTTGGGAATGCATCACTGAAATGTCTCATTCTATGTTACCGGGTCCTTCATATTTGACCCGGGTATGCGTGTGGGTCCAGTACTGGTCCTGGTACAGTGCGGGTTCATCCCCAAGTACACCCAAGGTACTGCCCAGGCGTCTAGGCAGTACCATAGGAGTACCCAAGGCGTACCCAGCAGAAACCCCTCAATCTAAGAAGAAAAAAACAACAGTTAAAAAATTGGTCCATGAAAGGAGTATGACACCATCAATTACTAAACATGATATTGTTTTCTAATGAATTCCGATATAAAGTTGACATTGTCTTGGCACACCGGGAATTTACAACCGTTGTTTAAAAAAATTGAGGGCTATTGTTTCCAATTGAACATTTGTAGATAGCATTAATTGATCCTCACGAATGCGTCATTCCATCATTTACTCTCTCATTTGACCAGCACTATCATAAGAGGGGGAAAAAGACAATGTTTGGGCCAGACAATAAATCTGACATCATTCATGAATCAGCACACCAGATCTTCAACATTGACCCTCTAAACCTGCATTGACCCTTGTTTGATTGAATTTTCTTAATTGTGGTTATCTGACAGTGTTGACCAAAGATCTCTACTACATAGACAGCATTAACTTCTGTACCACTTACATTGACTATTTTGACTGCTGATTGTGTTGCATTGAGTGCAATATTCTACTTTTCATTGAGTCATGATGAATATTGACCAAGAAACTAGCAAGGTCTGCAGGCTTCTTTGAGTTTTTATTTCTCTATTATATTCTCCTATTGCTCTACTTGTGAAGTGATCGTGGATTGAACTGTTATAAGTTACTATGTCAAAATCATGTTGTATTCCAATGGCTTGAACATGCAAAGGATTGCATTATTTAAAACTGTTTTCCAATGGATTCTATCTAAGCATCTATAGTCCTGCCATAGTAAGGGATAGTAGTCTCTATTTTTAGAACACCCTTCCTTAAACAAGAAGTTCTAGCATAGATATATATACCACAAATACAAACAGCACAAACTGTGGCTATGCTATGACAACTTTCTAATACATTTTGGATGCTCAGAAAACAAGAAATTTGTTCACTTGCCCCCCTGTCAATTCTCTTTAATAATACAATTGAGTGCATGGAAAAAATCAAGAAGTAAATTTAGCTTAAGGAAATGTAAAGAACCTGCGACGAAGAGAAAAAGAAATCCTCTTCAAGCTGGTGAGCCATTGTTCATCTGTAAAGAAGCTCACAATTGTAGCCAGGCATTCTTTCAAAAGGCTGAAAAGACAATGAAGTTGACGCTCCAAAAAGAATTGAATCACCATAACTGCAAGTTCCTCTGCTTCAGAGGTTGTTAAAATGGCTCTCGACCTGCCAAATCACAACTATCCCAAATTATTGCCCATTTGTAAATCACTAAATATGTTGGGTTCTGATAAAACATATGATGCTGGCCCTTTTGCATGGAGATAAATTTGGAGCAAGCTACAGAAAGCTCATAATTCTTTTCTACAAGAGAAAACTGTTGTTTCGTAGAGAACATGGCAACAAGAGTTGGCCAAAATAAATTCTTTGAATACAAACTTCATTCACATCTTTAACTAAAAAATAAATTATAAGTGGACTTATATTCCATAGGCAAGGCACATGACAAGGGCTGGAATATTGTTATAATGTCAAAGCAATAACTGTTTTGTTTCTCCGAGTGTATGAAAAGCAATCGTTACAATTAGATAGATGTATATAAGGCAGTGGCAAAGGAGAATATCAAAGTGAAAAGGCTTTTGCAATCTCAAACTTTTCACAATTACATTTGCAAAAAACATATTCAATTCTCTGTACCTAATAAAAGCTACCCCAATGGCACTGGTTGAAGATCAGCAATTACCACTCGAAAAAATTCTTCATTGCTTTATCAATAAGGACCCAGAAAACCGAACCACTTTATCAAACAACCAAGTAGTTATCAGAAATAAAGGTGAAACTTTGAGCATTATACAATTACAAAACTGCCAAAAAAAAGTGAAGCATTGCCTTATCGTCACAGTAGTTTCATATGTGATAGTGGTAGTGGTAGTGGCATGGCAGATGTTTCACGACAGTTTAGTATGTGCCATGCAGTTCTATTAGTGGCATGGGAATTTCATCATGATGCCTATGGTGATTTAACCTGCAAGAAGGCAAAGTAACTGCAGAGAAGGTGACACTTCATTTTAGTATTTTACCCAATGCTTAGAGCTCATTTAGTGCACGAAAGGCCACTTCCAAAAAAAAACATCTAGAGAGGCATTGGCAAAAGACAAGGGAACTAAGAGAGAACTAGAGAGTTCAATGGATTGTAGGAGTAAGATTTGTTGGTGCAAAGAGTAGCAGAGTGGGTGTCATAGTAGAAAGAATGTCCTACATGCTTTATCTGAGCTCATTGTAACTAATTTGGGCCAGAGGAAAGAGAGGAAGCTGAGCATTTACCACTTCCAATTGATTTCCCCACACCAGGGTTTGTAGGTTAAAATCATCATGTTAACTGTCTTGTGGTGGTTGTACTTTGATTATTTTATTTTTGTTTCATGCAACTACAGTACAGTTTCATTTCCAGCAATTTAAGAGTATTAATTCCAAGAGCGGTGATGGTGACAGGTATGACAGCATGATGATGAGAAGATTAAAAGGTTGATTCCTATCTTTTAATTTTTCAATGCTTTTGTGGAACCAAAAGCTTTCAATTTGGAGCATGTAATACGAAAATGGATCTGGTTCATCATCAAGATTAGTTGTTTGAGTTCAATGACAGTTTCCAAGTAGCTGGGCACAATTTTGGCCTCATAAATGCAGTCATCTTGCAAGGACAAAAACAGTACTTTGGTGGCATCCAAAATTCAATTTACAGATTCAGATTCCTCTCAAAAACTTATGCACTTTTAAACAATACAGCACCTTCTTTTGAGTCTGTATGCAAAGGTTGTGGCTTCCAGAAGATTAAGGACAAATTGAGTACTGAAGATGTGGTTCTGTTTCTGTCAATGTTAGTTTCAAAACCACCACAAGGTTTCCTAAACACTGGTCTGCATGAACTGGAAATTTAATCCAGATTAAACATGCAAGAAGAGGAAGAATCAAGAAGACATTTTTGTCCATATTCTCATTGTTTGGCCTTCCATATTCTCAGTTAGTATCAAACCCAGGACTTCAACACAAATGATAAATACTACAAGACAAAAAGTGTAGTTGGGAATCTATGCAACATCCAACTCAACATTTCAAGGTAAAAAATAACACAAAGTATCATCTCATCCTTTGGTGGACATCAAGGTACTAGGTGACAAACTTGTACTCAAGGAGTACTCGCAGGTGTTTTTGCAGGCCAAGCTTTTGTATGTTGAACTTACAACTTGTGAGGGTAGACTACTTAGTGATTTTTAGGGCTTAACTCGCACAAGTACTCAATGAAACTAAAACAAAAATGTAATAAGCCTTTTTAGTATTTTCATAATGCTCTATTTTTCTGTATTTTTTCTGATTTACACAAAACTGTAATAAATAAGAAATACCAAACAGCAACTATTGAATTTTGTTAATTATCAAATATCATGGTTGATGCAAACCTCTGAAACTCATAAATTCTGAAGCAAGGTATTGCAAAAACATTTTTCGTATTATATTCAGCAGAAACCCCAAATTACATTACTAATAATCAGCAATAATAAATACCATAAATAATTTTGGAAACCCTTAAACATCAAATGTTATTACTATTATTGCAGCAATCTGAATATTGATAGATATTAATTATCATAAATACTAAAATAAATACTTATCACAATGACTAGGCACTGTAGCAGCATTGTAGTGTCATTGTAGTGTCAATGAAGCAGCACTATAGCAAACTGAAACTAAAAATAAATAGTGAACTTTTAGCACAAATGCAATCCCTCGATGGAATCACCTAAAATGGACAAGAGAGTTTTTGTCCTCCAATCCAAAATGGAAACCACAAAGGTTTTTGTTCTCCGAATTTGCGCACACAAAGGGCTTTTCATCCTTAGATGAGAATATGAACACAAGTGCTCAAGCTCTGAAAAAGAATTTGATTGTAATGACAAAATGGGTGATTCATTTGATCAATCCACCCTTCCTTTTATAAATTCCTTTTGGGCCCTTAATTTGAATTTCTTTTTTACCCTCCAAGTGTTTAAAAACAGTTTCTAAATTAAATATTACATGAAATCTTATGATGTCACATTTCGATGGCCATTTTTTAAAATAATAATATTTAAGTTGTCCTTATAAAATATACAAATTGGGCCCAACTTCAAATATTCTTATTAATCATTTTCATAACTTATCCCTTGGCCTATGAAAAATGAAGAAATCAGTCCTCTATTAATTTAATTAGAAAAGGGTACATGACAAAAAACTCACTAGAAACATAGTCTACATATTGAAACTCACAAAGCTGCACGATTGTCATGTGTTTGATGTTCACAATGCCTCTATCACACAAGTTACAAACTATTGCTATCCTAAAACCCTAAATTGCAAGTAATTTGTCTATTTATCTTCATTTTACAGTATTGTGCAAATCTATGAGATTGTTTTCACATCTTTTTCATCATAAAAAACTTCTCTCGCATGATTAGGGTTTTACTAAGTTCAGTTTCAAAATCTAGAATTTTGATCAATGGTACATAGACCACTCCATATGAAAAGCTCCTTTTCTTGTAATACTAGGAAGAATAGGAAATGTTTCTACTTTCTGAAATTGGATACTTACAATGTCGTATATAGTCACAAATTCTTAATCTCATATATTGAATTGATTTAAAAATTCTTAATCTTAAAAAATTAAGAAATTTAAGTATCTTTTAAATTGCCTAGTTTTGGAGTTTTTCGTAAGTCAAAAAAGTTTGGTCCGTCAAATCCAAGTTTTGCACATTATGATTATTAGACTTTTGTGGTCAATTCAACTAAGTATGTCTCCAAACATCCTTCTAAGAAAACAACAAATGGAACTTCATTTACCTAGCACCTTTATAACCCTAATAGACCTTATTTTTCTAAAACTATCTATGGACAAATATCATACTATATAAGTGTTCAAGTTCCTCAAACATGGCATAAAAAAGTGTGTTGTGTTTTCAAAATGTTGTGCCATAGAGGCCTAATCAAGTAAACCTTTATGAAGTTCAATGCATATGCTCTTGGTGATAACTACAAACTCCTCCATTGCAAACAACATTCCCCAAAGTAGAGCCACTGCCAATCTCCTTGGTTGATTAGACATGCCACCTACCTCACCACAAGGAAATTAAACAGTACTAGCATTCCATGCATCCTGAAGAAGAGCTTAGTATTGTATATGGCCAAGTTAGTTTACAAACAAATCTTCATACCATTAATGACATTTATAAGATGATGCTATTTCACTCAAATATGAAATCTAAAAAGTATGCTAACATCTTACACTTGATTCTTAGATAGTTATGTAAGAGGATTGATTTGATTTATGACATCATTGTATTACATTTTAGCACAAATGCAATCCCTAGATGGAATCACCTCGATGGACAAGAGGATTTTCATCAAAATATATTCTCTTATGGATCATAGAAGGAGCCCCAGATTGTTATAATAATCTATAAATACAACCCTTCAATTCTATCATGCAGATGCATACATGCAAACAACAAACCTTAAAAATTTATGCTAGGCAAAGGAGAAAACTTGTCCTTCCCAATATTTCCACAATGAGCTATGATGATATGAATACCCAACATCCTAAGAATGAAGGCAAGATGATTATCATCTCGTATGAGGAGATTAAGGAAGATGATATTCATCTATGCATCACAATTGTTTCAGAGAATGAATTCAAGAAAGATAGTGCAATACATAAGAGTAAGCTACATTACAATGTCCATTATGCATTCACTCCAATATCTAACAAGCTACATTACAATTTCCATTATGCTTTCACTCCCATATCTAACAAGCTCTAGTCGTTGGTTATGTAGCCATTAATGGGTTTTAACACCACTGATCTGCTAAACAAATCCGCTCTGTACCCTTCATCTCTATCATCTCTATGTACCTCTTCTAAAATTTCGAGCCCTTCCAATTTGGAACCTACTACCACCCTTTTCCATCCTCAACCAATGAAGGTTGGCTCTCAATTGAAGCTCTATGACCTACCATCCCATAATGACTGCCTCTCTCCCACTCTTAGCAAAGAACCACCTTTGACAAGCCTTGACAACCAGCAATACAATTGAACTTCCCTTCACAAACTACCATACATTTGGCAAATCCAACATTAATGACACCGTTAATGGGTTGACACATCTTATTGAACTTCACCATAAGTATCATGATCTTAATTAGGAAAACCACAAGTTGGTGATGCAAAAATCCACAAGGGACAAAACAAAATCAATGGTTCATTATCAGTTCTTTAAAAAACAAGCGGAAGAATTAGCAATCCTCGAACACTACCATCAAAATTTTCTGAATAGGGCAGATGATATTGAACAAAATCTTAATGTTGATGATGTAAGAAGAGAAAGCAACTGCCTAGACCAGAAACAACATCTTAATACAGTAAAACGGGTTACTAATCAATGAACAATTTCACAAATTAAATTCACTGATTCCTCTAAGCACTGGAACATGCACCATACCAACCAAGGAGATGTGCCAACAGGCTGGGATTGGAAATGAGAGGGCTGAATTTCCACTTACCAAACAGCAGTGAAAACACACCGCACCAAAGAAACAACAGCTGAGAACTTCTTAATATCTCCTTTGCTCCTTTTTGTGTTTGCTCAATTTTTACTTTTGCTACTTCTCCAATCTCTCTATTGGTAAATCTAATAGCTATGTTACCGGTTCGTGGCATGCATGTACAGGGTTTGGGTCTAGTCCGGCCCAAGTCTAGGGTGTTAGTGTTGTAGCGGCGGGAGATATTTTCTCCTAATTATATCTTGCTCAAGGCAGGTCGGCCTTCATCTTTTATAAATAAAATATATTTATTCTAGGTTGGCCCTAGAGAGAAGGCCGCCTAGTTTGGTATTTATAGAGGATGGAGTCCTCTCATTTTATCATCAATTCACTCTCCAATTCGCATCTTCAGCAGCAGCAGCAGTTCACCATTCTTAGCAGCAGATTTGATTCTAAAAGAAGTGTCATCATTTGTGGAGAAGTGTCTCTATTCATTGTATTAGACTCGGCCTTGTCTAGGGCCTGATTTGTATGGAGTTTTCTGCACTTTTCTTCTGATTTATAAAAGTATTGTTGTTGGGTTTTTCCTCCCTCGAGTAGGAGAGTTTTCCCAGGGTAATCACTGTGTTCATTGTCTTATGTGATGTATCTTCTGCTTGTTTACATTTCTGATCCTAAAAACTAACATGGTATCGAAGCGGGTTTAGACAAGAAGTAATTCAAATTCCTATTGGAAGCTGCGTGGTTTAGGGAGAAATTTGATAGCTGGTTAACGCCTTATTATTAAAGACAAATATATGAAGTCAAAACATATCAATTTTATTATTGAGGACAAATTTGTGATTGTCGGAAGCATACAAGCAGTTGATTATTGTTGGAGAAGTTACAAAGTCGTGGCAGCTAGTTGTCACTCAAGGAGTCGACCAGCTCTGGAAGTGATTTGTAAATTCTATATTGACAAATCTGGGTGCATTACACACAGCTCAATTGAGGAGTTTGGAGCCTTGAATGAATTCGGAATACTGCTGGAAAAGACACGCAACCTACAAGAGGCTCTTTGGTATTTATTTGGCACAGCTCCTTTCTAAACACGATTTGGAGATTATGGCATCATTCACCTTCGATTCTGGTTGGTGGAAAGTGGAAGATCTATGAAGTCGTCATCTTGTGGATATCTAAGACTGTTAAACAGCATTTTGAGCCTGTGATTTTTGAGTTATCAGCATTAAAAGGAGAAATTCACGGCTACAAGAAGAATAATACTTTAAGTGATTGTTTTCTCCATGATTGGATAGCAACTTGTGGGGGAAGTTGATCGGAAAGCACTCGGATAAGACAGGGAAAATTTTCGACTTGTTTTTCATTCATACGAACAAATTATGCAGAATGGT
>VDFB02355097.1:0-13597 GCA_007258455.2 Sequoia sempervirens
AGAGTGGTTGAAAGGATAAATATTTTTTTTCCATATTTACTCTTGGTTGAATATTACATGCATGCCTATGATTTAATAGGTTCACATAGCTCGATAGATATAAATTTTGAACTAGATCTCATTAGATACATTTAAATTCAAAAATGTTTTCTAGTTTTGAAACTTGAAAATTTTACCTTTAATTTAAATATATATTTTTTTTAGTTTTGAAAAAATTTCAATTTAAATTTGTTTAGTTCATTATGTAATTTTGTTTTAATGATATGCAGATATCTATCTATTTATATATATCATGGCCGATGAGGGATCTCATCATTCCCCTCGTTCTGAGTGAGAAGCTCAAACTAGATCAAATATATTTCAGGATAGTATTGTTAGATTGGACAATGCTCTAAAATGTTTAGAGCAAACAATTCACAACTCCCCCAATTTGGCTAATCGAGATAGATTAGTCACTATTAGATAAGAGATTATTAAGATGATTGAGACAATTCGATCATACAATCCTTATGATGAAATCAACATTGAACAGTTTTATTTTTCTCTTGCCAGGAGTGTTACTGGCATAGTGAAACATAGAGAAGTTGCCAAATTAGTTTTAGGTGAAAATGTGTTATCCATGTTCCCATTTTATAGAGGAAAAAATAAAATTAGAGGATATGTGGTTACGAGGTGTGAAGATCCTCTTGTTGCACCATTCATATACCCTAGATGGTTGGTAGCACATCATAGATGGCCTCACAATGATGAGCTGCCATTGTATTTTGTCAAACAGTTATATGCAGAATTTCATTTACATATAGAGGTGGACTACACATCTTATCTTGAGCATGCTGGCCAAGGTAAAGGCCGTTTTTATGACAAACCACAGTTTAGACCTTCAAATTTGCCACCGCCTGTGGACAAGAGGGCATTAGTTGGCCCAAACCTTTTGGTTTTACCAAAACGTTTGGAATTGGCAGCAGCAGGGGAGGTAGCAACAGGGTCCACTCAGAGTCAGATTTTTGAAAACATTGCCTCTATTACGATGCAGATTGATCAGATTTCATCTGATCGAGTTGGTAGATATTTATTACGCCCACGGATCAACCTTCCTCCCACTGAGGCTACATCTGCATCGTATGATCCATTTATTAGTGCCGATATACCTACTCTTGCAAATGTCGAGCATGATGCGACTACCAGCGTAATAAATTGGCTCTCAATTTTGGATTTACTAGCAACATATCAGGTTATTAGTGAGGACCATGGGATTTCTCTTGATAGGGTACCAGAGTTTATTAGACAATGATATCCTCATACACATATGAGCCACAGGGTGGAAAATGCAGCTCAGGATATTCCACATCAGCCTATAGAATCTCATTGCATCATGTTTACGGTGATTACTTTAAGCTTGTCACCGGGTGGTTGTCGAGATATTCTGAGGTCAGATTGAGGCCCTCTTGTGACACGATCACATCCATGGGACATATAGTCGACTTCTTTTTGCTACTGATACTGTACATGCTACAGAGCCCCCCTACGATGTCTTTACATTCTCGTGATCTTAGTGACATTGGTAGAGCCATCAAGCAGGCACAATAGGTACTTTAAATTTATAATTTAAAACACATGTTATATATTGCAGGGTATTAAATTATATAATGCATTTTAAAAACTTCTAGGGGTTTAACTCCTGATTGAAATTGTGTACTTGAAAATTTTAAGCAGTATGGTGAATTCCCAGACTTTGGAAATTTGGAGCATGATGGCGATCCCATGCAGTATGCAGATGAGGTACATTTAAATTTAATTTTAAAAAACTAATTACTTGATGTTTAAGTTTGAACACATTGAACTCAAGTACATTGTAAAAATTTTAGATAATTTTACATATATATGTGTACTTGAACACATGCAGGGGTTGGGACGAGGCTCAGGACACAGATCGGGAGATATTGGATCGGGACATGGATCCACACATCTTGGATCAGAAGAGCGATCGGTCCATGGATCGAGGGAGAGGTCGAGGTAGAGATTGAGCCATGGATCGAGGGAGAGGTTGAGGGAGAGATTGAGCCATAGATTTGATGATTCTATTCATACCAGACATCCCTCTCTTTGAGATTTGTTTTATAGTATTACATGTTTGAGATCATATTATTACATGTTGGAGACACTTTTTATGATTTATGTATTGAACATTTGCACGTGTTACATACTTATGTTTTATGGTACATATATATATATATATACTTGTTATAATTTACATATCACATTCATACAGTTATGTTTTATGGTTTGAATCTAGGTTTGTTATATACGTGCATTATTATGGTTTGATGAACTCACTTACATTACATCTATAAATACATCGTGCATTAAATTAGTTTATGGTTTTATTTATTTAGCAAGGAACAAGTACCTTTATTTAAATTTAAATTATGGTAACTTGTTCAAATGCACTTGTTGTACATATAGATAACTTTACATTGTGAAATCAAAATGTTGGACTCCACTATCTAATGGTTGCTATTTGTAAATTTAAAAAGATGGACATGTACATGTAATTAATTTAAATAAATAGTTCAAATGAATTTGTCTTTAATAAATAGGTCAAGAAATAGAAAAAATTGAATGCAAATATGCTTGAGATTAATGCTATATATTTTAAAGTAGAACATAAAAATGCAATTGGAAATAGATGATAGTTAGATTGAATTCTTTAAAGCTCTAAATGTTCATTTTTAAAGTTAGTAAAAGTTAAATACATTTAAATTGTGCATATATCATGCTCTACATTAACCTAATTTCTAATTCCATATAATCTAATACACATGTTCATTTGAATGTGCATGCAAAGAATTCTTGAACTAGATGATGAGCTATACTTGTGTCAAGTTGAATGTAAATGAAATCATATATATATATATATATGTTTGAAAGTGTTCACTTAAGAATGAACCATATAATTCAAATAAAGCATGCAAGCTATAAGTGGAGTTGAATGTAAATGAAATGAAATTTCTAGTCTTGAAAGTTTAAGAATTCCATGTGGAACATTTATATATATGTAATTAGAAATTGATATATATATTTAAATCTTGAAAGACATGCACATTTAATATTAAATTAAAAATTGATGACAATTCTATATAAATTAAAAATTGATCAAGTAGATCTCTTGGATGACATTTCTATATATAAATTAAAAATTGATCAATCCATATTTAATTGTATTGGAAAGATGGACCAAATTACATACATGGTCTCAAGCTATACATGGTAAACAAAGCTAAATTGATGCCAAAATGTAGCTATCTCAAGCACCCCAAACACCATCACTATGATTCACTACAATGTTCATATATTCCAATGCACCTTAAGGTGAACAAGAAAGGACAAACCAAGAGAACCTGGATACAATCTAACATTAACAAAATGGATAAATAATTTAGTTCTATACTTAAAAGATAGGAGCTAATATTCTTAAGCAAATTTGGATTTTAAAGATGAAATCAAATTATAAGGTCAAGTGATTTTTTATTAGGAGATTGGATTTGAAATGGATGATACTCTAGATTAAGGATAAGGTCCCTAGATGTTGAAAACTTTGGGTGATGACGAAAGGACAATATGATGTATGGACTAGATTGAGACCAAGTAACCAAATTTTTATGTTTAAGTGATGCTTTTTTATTATTAAGGATGGAGAATGGATGTACGGTTGAGATGGATCTAGATGGATAATTTTTAAATGATTCTAGGATGAGGGATGCTTACCTGATGAAAATTTAATAAAATTAGGATGTGATGATTAGGATACATGAAAATCCAAATGATCATTTAAAATTATTGAATGTCGTGCATTAGTAATGTATAAAAAATAAAGGAAACTAGAGACAACATTTATGTCTAGATTCTTCACCACTTGAAAACACCAAATCAACTAGATAATTTTATACAAGTTTGTGGAGTTGAATGTTCAAATGAAATGAAACATTTGAATGTGAACTTAAGAATTCCACGGAACATAAATAAATTTAAATGCAAAATTGGAACATAGACTAGGTTTTGTACATATTGTTGCACGTATATATATATTCAATCTAGCTCATGTATATAGGTGGAGTTGAACAAATATTTAAATTCAAAGATTTGAAAGTGAAAGTTTAACAATTCCATGTGTCAAACAAAAATTTACGATCAAGGAATCTAGAGAGATGATATAAAGGAATTTCTAGAGAGATTCTCAAGAGTGGAGGTTTAAAAGAATGAACCATGTCCAACATGTAAAAATGCAATTGGAAATTTAGATGATTTAAATGAATTTAGGCAAAATGTAAATTAAAACATTTTTAAAGTCACTGGGTTTTGTAGATCAAGCATATATATGATCTTTAACATACATGTCACATTCTAAAATAAAACCATTCTAAATCATGTCACATGTCCAATCAATACAAATATATAAATTATCTAGATTTGGAGTCATAAATGTGTATACATGTATCAAAAAAACAACTTAAAGCTCCTGGTACATAAAATATGGATCCTCTCTATCTTTAATTATCTCTAAAATCTTCTCATGATCTTCAATAGGCAACCTCCACTTTTGTTTGGCATGTCCTCTTTTAGGTAAATTTTCTAAATTTATTTTTGTTTCCAAAACTAAGTGACTGTAATGTAGAACCTTTTGTCCTAGCCTATAATCAACAAATATAATACCATTTTTATCTATCTTTATTTGCTGATAATATGTGCCTTCAATAACGACTGATCCAATGGGATACTCTTGTCCATCACCATCTGTCATTGATTCGAACAATTTGCTTTTTGGTTGTGTACATCTTAGTAGATAGTAATCTACACCTTCCACATTTTCAGGATCTGCAACTATAGCGAAAATATCTCCTGTACACACACCACATATTTACATATTTAAGTAAATTATACATTTAAAAGTTGTAAAAATTTATATTTTATATTTGAAACTTACTTAAACATAGAATATATATATATATATATAAATTTAAATCTTGATTTTAACTAAATTAATCAATTTGGACATACCTATAACAACTAAATCAGATACACATTCGTAATCAGCTGAATATAGTGGATCGTAGACATCAACATTGTCATCTTCAACAAAAGGAGGCATTGATATTAATTGTTTCATTTCCCATTGTGAAACATACCCATCTCTAATATTCTCACATTGATCAATATTTGCATTGTCCTCAATGCAATCAATACAAAAACATGATTTTTCTCTCACATTCATTGCATAAGGCCTACTACTCCCCGTTGTCATGATTTGATGTAGATTTCTAATACCATGAATTGCTTGACAATTATAAGGATTTGATCGATCAATATCTGTTTAAATTCAAACTTGAAAATTCAATTTGAAATCATGTATGTACTTGAACTTTGAAATTCAAATTTTTAAAACAAATTTTGACTAGACATACATACCTGTAACTTCCCAAAAATACCGTGTGTTGTATGTTGAGTCGCGAGCAGAAAAATGACTTTTGCACCATTCAACAATTTCGTTTGCATTCCGTATGGCATTACCTACAAGTTACAGACAAGTTGGCACAATTTGTCACCTATTACTTTCAAAGAACTTAAAAGAAAATTTAATTTAGTTAAATTAAATATATATATATATACATATCTAATCTTTTAAAAAGTATGAAGCTAAATTGGACATACCAGCAAGTTCATGTTGACGAAGTGCATGCTTCACACATGCTCCTGCTCCATCGTGCTCTCCTTTTCCATGTCCACTCTCATAAAAATTCCACAAAAATTTGGTGTTGCGTCTTGCATGTTGACTACATAACCAAACAAAGGCTTTTGCAGACTTAAATTGTCCTGTGAAGTTACAAATAATTAAACACTTGAAAACCTTGAATTATCTTCAAAAAACAATTTAAGTCTCAAAGTTTTAAAAGTAAATATAAATTAATTAAAAATAATTTAAAAACCAATGTACTTACCAGCACATCCATCAGACCATATCCAGTGTTGTTCTTGATTTATACCACGTCATCTTAGGTCTTCAAAAAACATTTTGAAACAATGAGCTACATAGCTTCTATCATGATTCGTATCATCACTGATATAAAAGTGAACCTCTTTGATGATAATTCTATCATCTTTGCTACTTTGTATTCCATCGATCGCTAACTCTGCATGCCTGTAGTAAACTTGCACAAAGATTGCAACTTGCTTTGAATGATAATATTGACTTTGAATCTCAGTTTGAGGACTAAATGTATAGTTCTCAGAGAAATCTACAATAGAGAGAATACAACCTGGTGGAAAACAATTCTTTGAATAACGAAATTGTTTAGATTGCCATCTTGCACCACGACAATGTTGGATATGTGGATATATGATATTGCGAAATTTACTCATGAATTCATTGTAAGGCAATCCACTCTCTTTGAGAACAATTTTTTTGGCCTCAACTCCTGACTTCGTTAAGTATGTCTCATATTCAAATCTCTTCCAACTAACTTGCATTTCATTATTGTCAACATGTAAAAGATTCTTCAAATCTCCACAATCATTACATACATTTTTTATACACTGAACGTTGAATTCATCTGAATTTTCTGATTTTTCACATAGAAGAGACTTCACAAATTGTGTTGTGCTTCTAGGGATGGCTAAATTTTGATCAATTGTTGCCATAACTTTTCTATATGATTGTAGGTGTAGATCAAATTCAACATGATTTCGACAACAAGTTTCACATACTTTATTTATACGTACAAATGATGGTCGTAGTGTTTCAAACATCCTTTGACAAATCTTCACATTTAAAAATTCTTGTTTAAATGCTTCAAAAATTTCACTTTGTGTTGTATCTATAAAATGTTTTGGATGAGAAATTTTTGTACCATCATCACCTATTATTTGTATAGTATCCCTTCTATTGGAAGAAACACGAGAGTGGGTGGTCCAATATTCAACAACTTGTTTCTTTACATATTCTGAAATTCTATCTTTCGAGGAACCCTACAAATATTTACCCAATTTTTCTCAATTTTTCCATCTATTTCATCTCTCTTTTCAATATATCTTTGAACAGTTCTCCTAGAAACATTTAGTAATTCAGAAATTGCTTGAACTTGTCTTCTATATGATAATTTCTTACTAGAAATTATAGTCATCAACGCTCTACGTGCAACACTTAAATCACTAGACCAACTCTTCTTTTCAATACATTCTAATGCTTCTTGCAGGTTTTCAACAATTGTTTGTTTTAAATCTGATGAATTTTTCCTATTATCAACCCCTAACAACTCCAAAACAGGGGTCATTTCTTTTCATCTAAATAACTTTGCAATTAACTGTGCTCTTCCAATTAGAGATTTATCTTCAAAAAATTCATCCCATATATTTTTAGAGTGTAATTTTAATGTGCTTTCAGATAACATATCTTCAGATGAAATATTATTGAAAAGAGAATCTTCATCCATCTCCATCAAATTTTCCATACCATAGTCCAAAACATTTATATTAGTACTAGGTTCAGTTTGTTCTTGTACCTGTACGTCACCTTGATCATTAATATTTTCCATGGGTTGTTGTTCAGTAGATGTTCCTTCATCCGCTTTTCTCTTTCTTTGTCTTACTCGTGTTCGTTCATACTTCCTCGATCTAGCCCTTGGATTTGCCATCACAAATTACACTCAAATTTGAATGATTGCCTACATAGAAATTTGTACACACATAAGCTTTCCATGAAACATGTACATGTAATATAGCATAAATATTTTAAAAAACTTGTAACTAGATGCAAAACATAAACATAAAATATTTAAACAAAAGTTTTTAATAAACATAAACATGCAAAACATAAAATATTTTTAATTGAATAATGAATATATTTCTACACATATTTCTTTGATGTTAATATTTTAATAAAAAAAAGTGAAAACAAACTTCAAATGCATTTTCAATAAAAAAATATAATCAATTAAATAAATTAAAGATCAATACACCTTAAAAATATTTCTCCTCTTCTCCAAATGCCTTTTTTTTCGTCGAAATACGTCTTGTAAATTTCAGAAATGATAAACCTTCCAAAATGTTGAAATAAATCTTCTTTAATCAAAAATAGTCGAGAAAATTTCAAAATATTTGTTATTTTCAATTTTTTTTAATTTGATAAATTTGAAAGAAAATAACTTTGTATTTTATTTCGTGGTTTGTGAGAATACTGTGTAGATAAAAGTTAGATCGATTAATTTTTAAGTAGATTCATTCTAAAATAGCCAATAGGGTTTCGTAGAAACTTGATCGTGCGAAAGTATCGTAGAAAACATCTGGACCAGCATCCTACATGGCTGACCTCATCATTTTCAATTTTTCATTATTCATTTTTGATATTTCTCACAGGTAGTTGTTTTTATAAAAAATACCCTTTTAACAGGCTTGAAGTGTAGAATCAAATGCTCGCAGGGCGTGCTGTGTTTGATTGGTTTTACTAGTATCTTTTATTATTAAAATAATGTAAGTAGGTTTTAAAAATTAAAAAAGAGGCTGATTTGATATTAAAAAAATGATAGTAAAATTTATTAAAATATTTTAAATATTATATGAGGCATAAGAGGAGAAAGTCTACTTCAAAAGGGTATATTTCTTTTTTTTAAAATGATTGAAAATTTTGAAATTAGTTGATGGTCCGTCAAAACTGTCAAATTCTAACATGTTTGACTTTAGAACGTTATTACGGGAAAAATATACATCAAAATGTGATTTTTTTTTTCCATGCACAAGATATTGAAATTACCTATTTGGAAAAAAAAAAAGTAGGGAGAAATGAATTTTTTTTCATTTTGTTTCTTTACGGCCCGTGAAGTCACTCTTTTATGAAATTTTCAGCATTCAAAATTTGTCCTTATGATTGATAAAAACATAATAAAAAACGACTTCATTACTAGAAATTACGGGGAATAAACTACACCAAAAGTTCTACATTTTATTAGTTTACACCATTTTGAAATTCAAAACATAAAGACCACTTTTATGTGGTCGAAGTTCAAATTTTTTTTGCTGTTGGCCGATTCCTTTATAAAGTGTGACACAGGTTTGTGCTTTTACCCATCTCAATCCACACCTTCTGGTCTCAGATTTGCAAGTTTAGTACCAGTATTTCTAGCACGTCTCATGCCAATACTTTAAATTCCAAATCCAAGAGTTCAAGCAGCTCCAATGGGAACAACTCATTCGTCATACGATCCAATGGTGGCAACCCATTGAGTCTATAGCAACACAATGACATACTAATGGTTGCACTCAAAAGTTTTCTTATTTTCACTGGTGAAGATCAGACTACATCAGTAGAGCATATAAGGGATGTAGCTTCACTTTGTGGAGTCCATCATGTTACACAAGAGAATGTGGCATTGAGACTTTTAGCAACATCATTAAAAGGAAAAGCACTACAATGGTTTAGAGGCTTACCTGTTAATTCCATTGCAACATGGGATGATTTGGGAGATAGATTCAATAGGCAGTTTTTTCAGACGAATCAGATCATCTTTCCCTTGTTGAGAAAATAACAACAATTAAAAGAGCTCCACAAGAGCAGATGACTGATTTCAATTTTCAATTTCAAAGAACCTGGGATAGAATCCCAACAATGGTAAGACCTTCACCTAATCATGCATTTTTGTATTATCTCGAAGCATTAAACAGTGATATTGTTGTAATGATACAATCTATGGGTGGAGTTACATTACATGGAGTGTTTGACATTGCTATTAGAGCCGAGAACAATCTTATTCAAGCTAGTAAAATTGCACCAAAGCCTCCTATGCCTATTTTCCCTGATATTTAGCCTCTAATGTCTATTCAAATACCTCCTATTGCCCCATTACCTATTGTTCCAGCATTAGGCTATCAAGCAGCTATTCAAAATAACATTGTTACAACACATTCAAATTTACAAGAGCTTAGAGGTACCCAATAGGAAATGGAAAAATTGCTGAAAAATGTTAGCAATGACTTAGTGAGCTTTAAGAAAAAACAAGGTCAGAATTTCAGACCTTACCAAGCACCATTCCAAGCAAATAGACCACCTTATCAGCAGGGATAACTTTAAGAAACCCCCCCTCGGTGAAGGTGTAAAATCCTCACAAATCTTTCCTTTTATTTGAAAAAAATATTAATTTTCTTGGCAAATCTATGCATATTATTAAAAAAATTATAAAATCTTAGTGAATCTTAATGAATAATTGGAAAAAATAATAATCACAGTGGTGAATCCTAGAGAATAATCACTAAAAAGATTAATTACAAAGGTGAATCTCTCCTTTAAAAATTTGCATAGTTGGTCACGCAGTTCCCCCATATTTTTTTGTTTTTTGTAATATTGAAGTAGGGGTCCACGGGCGAAATCCATTGGCGAGGTCAAGGGGCAACACCCCTTATGGGGGTCAAAGGGGAAAATCCCCCTTGTGGGGGTTGAGGGGTCAACGCCCCCTTGCGGGGTCCGGGGACAGCGACCCCAACACGCTCCTATCACGATACAAGCGGGGTCGAGGGGAAAAGCCCCTCACCACCAAGCATAAATTCACTATTGAAAATGCATTGGAGCACACAGGGATTAAGCATTTTTTTAATTTCTCACTTTTAAAAAAAAGACTATGAAAAGTGAAATTGTTACCATCGATTAGCTTTTTAATCAGATGGTTGCAAGTTGATTCCGCGACCTATATGCACATGTCTTTTAAAAGGCTTGTTAAGGCTCGCAATTTATTTTGGGCCACATGGTTAAATCTAATCCTATGGCTCAAAACAAATTTCGGGCCTCAACAAGCCTTTTAAAATGTACGTGCATATAAGTCACAAAATCAACCTACAACCATCCGATTAAAAAGCTAATTGATGGCAATAAATCAAAGCCCTATTCAAGGCTAAAATATCCCTAAAATGAAATGGTAATTTATTATTAGTGGCGATATTGCCCCAAAATTAATGGTAGGAATATAATATTACTGGCGAATATAATTAATATTTCTAATTACAATATAAACTACTGGTGAATCAATTCCAATGATGCATCGTTTAAAAAATAATGCATAGGAAAATTAATCGAGACAAAATTATTTTTTTGTAAAACCTTGGCGATTCGGCATCCTTTTTAGCTTGTACTATTCGCTATTTCTGGAGGTCTTGATTTCAATTATTCGCCAATTGGCGAAGATTCGCCACTAAAGGTTTCCCTGCAAGCTGATTACCAAGGACATAAAAGAAATTTCAATGCTAGGCCTAATCAGCCATATAATCAAAATGTTGTTAACTCTTCAAAAGAGCTTGTACCTGTGCAGAACAATTTGGCACAAGATTATGTGTGGTGTTATCCATGTAATTAGCCTCATAACTAGGCTACATGCATGAATGGAGTGGTAAATTAGGCTCTTATGGTACAAAGCAGTTATGTTGCTTTTGAAAATGCAACATAACGATCTTGATGTTGCCATGATGAACTAGCAAGGTAATGAATTTTGTGGAGTAAATCATGTACAAGGACAAAATCAATCATCTACCTCCATTGCAGCCAATACAAGATCAAAGAAAAGGGTTGTTGACCTAAGATAGCAAGCTATTTCTAAGGATCAACAAGCAGATAAAGACCAACAACAAGTTGGTAAAGATAAAGGTCAGATTTCTATAGCTCAACAAGGGCAGATTCAGCCTCCCACTTCTCAGAACATTCAGATTTTTCCAAGAGGACAAGCTCAAGCTGCTAAGGAATAGTCAAAGACTCAATCACAACTTTTACCAGGACAAACTCAAGTTGTTGTTCCCAAAGTGCAGCAAAATTTTAGTACTCCAACATTTAATATTCTAGATCACATGAAGAAAGTTGCTGTTATTTTTTCAATGATTGATGCTTTACAACTTCATAGGCAAAAGGATTTATTGCAAGAGGCTTTGGCTAGAATTTCTATTTCTCACAAGTCTACTAAAGAGCAGCCTAGAATTCTTACAAATAGTTCAGAAAAGAGTTAGCAGCTAGCCCAAGAGGTAAAGCCACCTTCGTTTTATGTAAGTTTGATTATTGGCGATAATATAGTGCATAACTGCATGATTGACTTAGGAGGAAGCAACTTCATCATGCCTAAACAACTATTGGATAAGTTAGGATTGATTTATGATCCATTGTTAATGGGGGCAGTCCAATTAGATGGTACAACCATTAAATTTTTTGGAGTGATTAAAAGTTCACCCCTTATTTTACATGCTTGTCCAAACTTCTCAATCCAACAGGTTATTTATGTCAGTGAATTACCACCTTTCTTTGCTATTTTCCTTTCTAGAGATTTTAAAGAAAATTTGGGTGGATATTTATCATCAGATTGGTCACATATGTTTTTCAGAACTAGATATGGCACTAGAGTGACCATCAAATCAAAACCACAAGCCAAAGATCATATTGAGCCTTATGTCCCTAATCCTATAAATGCAAACCTAGCTATCCATGAGCAGGAGGATCAATCCATGACCCTAGACCCTAGTGTAGCTATTGAGGGAATGCCTGATATAAATTTAGATGAGTGGGCACCCGAGAATCATGAGGTTGACCCTTTCAGTCATATGGACAAAGCAGGTTTGGGCATTTACATGATTCAGGAGCCTGATGTAGTTGTTCCAAATATGGTCAAAGATGAAAAACAACTAGAACAACAAGATAATCAACTTTGGAAGTTGTATTTTGATGGATCAAGAAGTAAAGTGGGTGCTAGTGGAGGAGCCATGCTGATTTCACTTGATGGAGAAAAGTATTATTCAGCACTTCTCTTTGCTTTCAGTTGCTCAAACAATACTGTTGAATACAAGGCACTAATTTATGGCCTAGAGTGGGCCAAAAAGAAAGGCATAAAGTGTCTAAAAGTATTTGGTGATTCTGAATTGATAAAAACTAAGGTAAGAAATCTAAACATAACAAAAAATGATTTTCTTAAGTTGTATAAGCACAAAACTTGGGATTTAATTGAAGAATTTGATGCTTTCAATCTGTTGTCTATTCCTAGAGATCAAAATAAACAAGCTGATAAGCCTATTGCCATAGGATCACAATTTTATATTCCAACTGACATTCATAATATTGAGGTACAACAGTATGTAAAAGTAGTTGTGAGACCATCTGTACCAGATAACAATGTTAGTTGGTAGGTTTTTGACAACGATGACCAGATTATTAATTTTCTGATGGAGGAAGCAAAGTTTTCTATTGGAAACCAACAAAAGTTTGAGCAGCAATATCACAATCATATTTTGCAACTAAAGTCCAATAAGCTACCTAAGGGTTTGGTAACCTTAGAGTCAATTTTTAACACTGATGATCAAGTTAGAAAGGATAAAAGCAGTATAACAGTGAAGTAGGAGCACTATGAACCAATTGAAATATTCAGAGATAAGCTCCTCAAGCTCGGTAAGGTATGTACCAAAGAGGAACAACAAGATTTTATCTTGCTTTGCTAAGAATTCAGTGATATTTTTGCTTGGGAGTATGGAGATTTAAAGGGTTTTAACCCTGAGTTAGCCCAACACACCATTGAGTTGGAGCCTAATGCAAAAC
>VDFB02355098.1:0-55043 GCA_007258455.2 Sequoia sempervirens
AAAACAAGATCTTTCAAAGCACCATCCTAAGGAAAATGCTCTAGAGTCCAAACAATTTTCATAAATGGGATTTTTCTCTATTCTTGTGTAAAGTCCCCTTTTGGGACTGCCCTAAATCTTGCCCTAGAATCACAAGTTTCAATGTAGTTAGGGTTATAACTTACCAATTAAATGCTTTAAGTAAGATAAATCTTGGTTTAGGTCCTGCAATCATGTTAGATAATATTGGAATATGATTCATATGATCAAACATATATAAATATTTGAATCATGTAAATATTTGAATACATAACTATTTCAAATACATTTAAACTACACCATATCCATAATGCATAATGGGAGTTTGATAAGTCCGCCCGAAGCTATCCCAGCTAAGCCCGAGAGCGGATATACCATCCCAATTGACCCCAAGTGGCAGACCCCTGACCATCCACATGGAGTGGTCTACTTAGTGGGTAAACTTGTATCTGCATTCCCTATCCATGTTGTCTTATCCATCCTTCTTATGATTGAGACTCCTTGAATCCTTCCTAGCAACCCATCCATGTAGAGATTGGGGAAAGCTACAATAGGAGGCTCGTAGATTCCTCTTTCTAAGCCCAAGAGTGGTCACTCAACCCCTTGGCCCCAAGTGGCAGACCCCTAGCCATCCACATGGGATGGTCTACTTAGAAAGTCATCTAGTATCTACTCACCCTTCCCATACTTCGCCTTACTTCTCCCATGGTTGCTTGGTGGGAATTACAAACACAACAATAAATCCAGTTTCATAGAGATTAATAAACATATCATCATTCATAGTAATCATAATAGTGCATACCACATTACTAGCTAAACTATAAGATTGCTATGTTCTAAGATGCAAATATATATTAACTGTTGATTTTGCCCTTGTCTGCTGAGTGCAGATAATTATGTTTGATCTGCTCCAATTGCCTTGCTGTTCAACTTGTTCTTAATAATCAGAAGATATTGCTTAGTGTAAATCAAACGAATAAGAATCTATTATCCATATTCATATTAAAGAACCCTAATTACTTATAAGGCTCAATAAGCGTTGCAAGCATCATTATTGCATAATCGTATATAATATATATAAATCATTTCTAATTGATATGGACTTGTGTGTGTGTGTGTGTGTGTGTGTGTGTGTGAGTGAGTGAGTGAGATTATATTAACTTACTTCCCTTATTATTGATTAATCATTTGTCTTCATATCTATCTCATTGAACCATCTTCTTATTCCCATATATTTCATCTTCATATCTGCTCCAATTCCCAAAAGATATTACATTCCTTATCCCAGGCTGCTCATACAATCTTCATGAATAAATCTGCTTTAATACTCAGAATTATATTCCAGATTTCTTATTTATTTTCCATCCCCTGATTAAATCTGCTGATGTGTATTTTATTTATTTTTCCTATCCTCCCCCCTCTCCACACAATTCTTATTTATTTTTATATCCTTAAGCTTTGGTGAAGAGTGATTTCCTTTTTAAAGGTCATGTCTTTTAGTTAAGATATAATCGCTGCCTTTTTCTTTTTCCTTAATCGTTGCCTTTATCTCTTCTTAATCGTTGCCTTTAAAACATATTAAATACTGCTTCTTAATCATTATCGCTGCTCCTTATAGGAATCACTACCTATTGGGCATTTGCATCTTTAACTGGGGCGATTAACACACATTAATATGTGTATCTTTGTCTTATGTGCCAAGGTATGGTCAGCCATAATTAACTCCATTTTGCTAAAAGACATTAATTAAAAAGGGAAAGTCTTTTGAGGGTATTGTGTTAATCTTTGTAGGGAACAACAAGATTCAGACCTCAAACAAAAGAGGATCTCCTCTTTGACACTTTTAGCTCTGCTGGGCCATGAGGGTTGTCCCTAAGGTTCATGAAGGTATGAATTAATCTTAACTTTGCAGAGATCTGCATGTAAACTAGACACTAAAAGTGTGAGGATACCCAATCCTTGTCACTAGCAGACCTCAGCATAATTTACCTAAGAATGCATGATGGAACCTTATCATAGCAGATGATGTAATGTCCCTCTCCTGGTTTTCCCTAGAATTTGCCTACTGAACACCAATTGCAGCGACTAGGGTTAGGATTCGTCTTACCAATTAAAATATCTCTTCAATAATGCAATCTTGGGTTTGAATACTGCAAACACCATATGAACAATATATGCAAATATATCTATATATGCTTATGAGAGTTAGACAATTACACCACATCCATAGATTATCAACAATGCAAACATATTAGGATTTTAAGAGAAGGGACATGATGGGTCCGCCCGAAGCCATATACCAAGCCTAAGAGGGTGTATACCACAGCCCTCCCCCTTGGCGACTTGTATTTGCTTTCCCCATCAATGTCCCAACCCCCTAAAGACACTTGCCACCTTGTGGAGTTGTGGGGGCCATAAGTGGGTAACTCGGCTCTCTGTGCAAGTGCCCTCTGGTTGGCTACCTACTAGCCTCGTTTACCCCTTTTGCTTACACCCCAGGCCCTTCCTACAAGGTGAGTTCCAAACAGACAAACATATTTTCTATTCTATCATAAGAGATCACACATTAAATATTCTTTTATTATGCATGGCAATATTTATAAAGATGTAAGATAATGAATGGCAGAAATACACCTGAATATAGGATATATCTGATACTAGCAATCTGCAGTGATGAACTGAACTGATTCCCCTTTGTTTCCTGATCTGTATGTTTTCTCTCCTTAATCGATGATTATTATCTTCAGAAGATATTGCTTAATGAGAACAAATAGGTTAGTTCAAAGAATGATTACTGATAAGGATTAATAATTGCTGCAAGCATCATTATTGCATAATCGTACATAATATATATGTGTGTATATATATATGTGTGTGTGTGTATATTATATTATATATATATATAATTATTCCTAGTTGATTTCCATCTTCCAATAATCACTTTATATGAGTTTATATATATTTATCTACATTTATATATTTATAATAAATTCTATTCAACTTCCCCCCCTTTTTTTTGAGCAAAAGGCAGGGTATGCCTATATTTATATTAATATATAATTAAAGATTTACATAGTGTCTAACTTACTTCCCTTATTGATTTACCGTTTGTCTTCATTTATCTCCTCTTGAGCCAACCTCTTCCCATATATTTCTTCCTCTAATTCTAAGTATATCATATGAATGTATCTGCTGTTATATTCCACAAATTCCTTCTTTGGTCTGCTCCAATCTGTTCTTATTCCATTCTGTTGCCTTTCTGAGTGCAGATCCTTATTTATCTTCAATGCTATATCGTTGATTTATCTACTCGGATCTGTCCTTATTATCTGCTGATGTATTCCCAGATTTCTCCCCTTTTACTTACTTATTTTTTCCCTCTATACTCCCCACGGTTGGGAAGAGTCACCTCTACTTTACAAAGGCACATCCCTATTTAAACCTGCCTCCCTCTATCAACACTAATCGCTGCCTTTTGGTATTTATTAATCGCTGTATGTTATGCTGCTTCATCATAATATAATCTTTTTTTGTCTTTAATCGCTGCCTTTGACCAACTCCTCCATATTATCATTGCTTTCTTTAATCGTTGTCTTTAATCTGCCTTTTATCTTCTAATGATATCATTGCTGCACCCAAATACATCATCGCTGCTTGTAATTATATATTTGTTTTTGTATTATGTTATATTTATAAGTATATTATTTTATATTTACATGTTTTATTTTTATTAGTTTTATATACTTTATTTAATATTTATCATATTACAATTATTATAATAATATTTAAACTTGTATTCATATTTTTAATATTTATTTATTTGCATTTCAATACTTAGGTTTTTTAGAGTTGCTATTTCAGGGGCATGACAGATGAGAATAAATGAAACATTGATCCATTCATAATGGCAACCTATGTGATCCTCAAGGGACAAACTACCAAACTACAATGTCCTAGAGATGAATGCATGATTTACTTGCAGATTAATTTAATGGATTTAAGATGATATGTGACATAATTGCTATGAAACTCTTATTATGCAGAAAAGAAACAATTCATGCAAAGGTTGATCAGTTTCTTGTTAACTGGACTGTTGCCTAACTCAATTGGGCAAACAATTGGTGAAGACATGAGACAGTTAATTTGTAGAATTTAAACCATATTAGTGTTAAAATTGCATTACATATCACTAGATCTCTATAAAAATAACAAGAATACTACTAGCAGTCCAGCTGTCATTCAAATATCTATCAATTCAGATAAACAGCATCAACATGGCAAAGTAGAAACTCTTCAAGACCAAAGTTGAATGAAATCTTGGAGTATATTAAATGTCAAACAGTTTTACAATTCATTTTGGGAGCCTTTCCACAAAGGTCTATCCCCTCACAATGTATGACCATCACAAGCTAATATATGATCATTAACCCCCTGCAACCTTCACTAGCCTGGGCAGATTTACTCTGACATTGTGGTTTTGGCATCTAAATTGAAAACAAAGAGAAAGATCCTGAGCAAAGGGAAGATCACTATTTGTAGCAAATGGGAACAGTGCTCCTCCAATAGGTGATTGACATTGGACAATAGTCCCTTTGTCTCTTTTACATGCTTTGTCTTCCCTTGCATTCAAAAGTAAAAGGATATTGTACATAAAAATGAATTACCCTCTATGTTTAAAGATGGTTTATTTAAACTACAGTGTGTTATTCTACATGAATTATCTCTTTTCAGTATAACAGTAAAGCAATAATTTCAGATCCACGTTAAGTACAATAAACATTAGAGCTGGAAATCAAAATAAAACTAGAAAGAAGAATTCAAGTATAGAGATGTGTGTCTATTTTCAGCATTGGATGATGATCTGGTGGTGGCAGAAGGCTAAAGATGACGAGAGGAGCAAATGGGAGAAATTATGGAGATCTATAAAGGTTCTGAAACTTTATCAGACAAAAACAACCTCCCAGATGCACTCATGACCTTCCTCCGACAGCAGTGTTCTTTGACTGTAAGGCCTACGTCTTTCTGAAGTTCTCACCAAAAATAGGGCTTTCCTGTGTGCTAGCAGAATCTGGAAATGTGTCAGTGGTGACAAGAAAAAACCTGTCAAAGCCTGAGGGGTAGAAAATTTGGGATTTGTGTTTAGTAGCTTGCACCAGTCAAGCCCATGTTTAACATGTTTCAGCCTCAAGTATAGTAATAGATCTGGTGTATGATTTCCTAGAGTGCAGAAGTGAGGGTGATGTGTGCAAATGGTGTAGGAAAAACCATAAGGGACTTGCTATTGAATAGTGGTGTGTATGGTGCAATGGAGGGAGACGAAGGGTGATGGAGAAGCTCAAGGTGCACCAAAGATTTGACAATATTGGAGCGGCTAATCTGCAAGCGGAGGTTTGGAAATGGAGGTACGCAGAAAACTTAGCATTGGAGTGTCAGAGAAATGTATAAACCATATGAGTGGGAGGAGAGTGTAATGCAAGCAAGAATACTTGGAAACAAGAGAGATCCAAGGAATCTAGGGGAAATGAGGGCAAAGGGGGACTTTTATACATTGCAAAAATGTAGTAAGGAAAAGGATTAGGATTTAACAAAGTAAAAGCCTTCAAAAATTTGGGAAGGGACATCAGTGTGGCACATGAGTGTCCACGAGGACACAATAGCATAGCCAAAGGGAAACAAGATTTTGACAACAAAGGGGTCTTGGATTGAGCAGTTTGGCACACCTGTGAGGGGTTCTAGGCTCACAAACAGGTAAAATGAATCCTAAACATCTAGGTCAGGCGGGCATTAAAGAGGTGCAAAACATGGAAGAATAAGTGTGACTTATGCATTTTTTCGACTCTACAGATACCAAGGCACACAATTAAGCACATTTTTTAATTTGTTTTGTCCTAACCATTAGTACACACAAGTGAATGCTTTAACATTACATGGCTGTGTAGAGCCTGCAATCATCAAGGATGGATATAAAATAGAAGAATAATCAATATAAAAAGAAAGAATGGAAAAATGAAAGTATTGCTGATGTGGAATCCATATGGCCATAACTCATACAAAGTCTGCTATCAGTTTTTCGCATTCTGCTTAAACTTGCACCAAGGACTTGACCTCTTGAATCCAGTTGCATTTATTTCTCAAAGTATCATTAGCTCTGAATGGGGGAGAGCACAGCATTCACCAATCCCTCAAGAACTGTTAACTTTTCTCTCACTATATTTCCCACATGAAAATGTGGGTTTCCACCCTACTCAATACTTTGCACATGTAGTCAAGGGTTTCCAAAGTGTCCCTAAGTTGTTTGAATGACAAATATCACTTCTGCTGTAAATCTTCATTCATCTCCCACATAACTTAGTTTGAGATGGTTGATACTAATGAATCCCTTGGGGACCATTTGTCCTTTGCTTCTGTAATTTGTGCCAAGGCATTTCTCTCCTGGTGGAGATTTTGTGGTCTTCCTGGAAGAATCTCACAAAGAATCAGCCAATGCTCCATCTCCCCAACTCTTAGCTTGAGCTAAACTATCATTGCATTCTTAAAATGGCCCTTAAGGGAAAAATTCTCAGCTTGCAATCTTTTATTTTGGTAAATGCAATCGATTTTCTCACTGGCAAGCTATTCAATCTGCCCAGCCATCTGACTTATTTGATTCTACAATCCTATAAGTGTTGGATCACTAGAACTAGGTGCAACGGCTTCCTCTGGCAGTGTGGCAATGGAGGGCCCTGCTTCTAAAGTATAAGGAATATTGGAAGTTGGAGGAGGAAACCAAACTTGAGGAGGTTTATCTGGGTGCTAGGGACCTGTAGCAACAACCTCTTGACCATCTCATCTTTTCTGTACAAGATAGCCTTCATTTCCACTGATTCTCTCCTTAGTCCAATATTCTCTTCCTCCAATGCCTTAATATCTACAACTTTTCTCTTGACACTGTAGAAAAAGAATTAAGCATATTCATGACAGCTTTAGATGAAACATCTGCATCCACCTCACAAACTTTTTGTATGGACAATTGCCCTCTAAACTCTTCAGAGGTTAGTTGGTTCATAGGTTTATTATGAACAGGAGCCACAACCCAAGAGGTTGACATCTGCTTATCTACATTGAATTGACTTCTATTATTCAGTTGCTTGGGTTGAATTGAACCTCTTGCCAAAAACCTGGCTCATATCATATCGGTCCATCATTTCATGTAAAACCATGGTTTGAACTTTGAGCAATATCCCAACTGCATAGGCAGAAGTAGACAGCCACTTGCGTGTCTGCCAGATGACTTGCAGCTTCAGCATCTTGCTTTTCTCCATTTTGTTAAGCCATTGGTGAATGTTCTTTTGCTTTGAAATAAAGATCTACACACCATCATACAGTAGATTTTCTTTTCACTAGCAACAATTAAGAAAATTGCCTTTCAAAGCAATAGACCTGCATTCAACTACCTGCAAATGCATGGTCTTTGATAAATAATTTTTAAATGAGGCATTGAGGATAATGCTTTGGAGAAATAAATTATGGTTATATATTTATTGCTTTGAGATAAAATTATTTTGTAAGGCCTCACAGCCTATAGAGTATTAATTGTTTTATAGGAGTTAATATCAAACTTCTGAGGAATGGATTTCCTTTGAAAACAATATTGTTATGGATTGCAAATGTCAAGACATAAGTATGTGATGATTAGGACATTATTGCTTTGCATCGATAGTCATTGCATGGTATTGATAGAGGCATTTTGATTGCCAGTTTTCCTATACGGACTAAACTTATTATACTTATTGATTGATTTTCATCCATCTTTTTTCAACTGGATGTTGTTTTCTATATTTCAGTGCAGTATAGTTTATGTAGAAACTTGAGAAAGAATAAATGGGTGCCGAATATGGGCAACCAGAGAATAACATAATACTTTTTAGCCTATAAACTAATATGCCATATAGTACAACATATAATAGATGCTTTGGCCAAAACTTGAAATTGAATTTAACTGTACCACTTGATTTGATTTATTAATTCTCTGCCATATTATGTATTTCTAGGGACGTGTGCATTAGATATAAGTATGCAAGCATGATGTACTAGATATATGTATGTTAAATTGTCAATGATTACAACTTGCATCAAATTCCTTCATGCGTGTGAACATTAGACTGCTAGATCCTTCATGAAGGGTTGAGCTTCTCTTATTAGAGTTAGGCTGGGGAAGCTTATGGTCAAATATCCTTTTTCAAAAATTTCTGGGAATTCCCAAGAAATATTTTATTTTATTTTGGTTTGAATGCAAATTTAAATTCACAAACAGTGGCTGGTATTTATTTTTTATTGAACAGAATATTTTTGCCAAAATATTCATAACAATAATAATAAAAGAAGATTTTGCGTTCAAATGATATTTAGATAATGACAAAAACCTGCTATTGGCTGTCCTCCAAATTGGTGTAATCTCCTTTTAGTCCTGCAGCGATTCCTATTCCAGCTTAGCAATTTGTGGATTTGTCTTTTCATCCTTTTTTCTTTTTGCTTTTTTCCCAAAAGCTTATGTCAGCAGCTCAGCAAGTTTTATCATCAATTTTTTTCTTTGACATTTCCTAATATTCCCAGGCGGCAATAGGCAGATTGATTGGGTCCCAATGACCTTCCTTTATCCCTGTAGTGACTAGCTTGAGGTTTCCTGCCCCCACATCGGCTTTCAATCTGCTCTCTTTTTTATTTTGGGAATTACTTGATGCCTTGCCTCCACATCACCACACAAGTAGTGTGGCTGGCATAAAAAACAAACTCAAAATAATGGCAAATAAAAAAGCTTCTGGATTAGGTTCAGCCTCAAGCTCCACCCCATCAATGCCACCATCAATTAGAGGCACTCGTCCTTTCTTCTATTCAGGGCACTGAAATGGCATGCATAGTGTGCCGCGATTGGTGGCGTAAATAGAACATATCGTGGGGCATGGTACTCGGCAGCATCTGGACATTATAAGTGGTACCGACATGCACCGCTGGGGACGCAAAGTTAAGTGCCGCTGCAGAAAAGATGCAGAGGGCAAAGGCGTGCGAAGCATCTATGGGTGGTGTGGTGTGGGTAACCCGGATGAGGATACGTATGCGTAGTGAACTCCTATTTCCGAGGTCCTGCGTCGAGCATACCTGCGCTTTGCATCGCACCTGGGGTTTCCAGCATAATGCTATATTTTGCACCCGGTTTTTTGGCTTTCAGCCTGAGAAAACGTATTTAAACATGAGACGTTGAGTGCGTTGTACAGTGTATTTGCATTAGGTGCTTTCATAGCAGCAACGTTCGCGCCAAGCCAGCGACGGTAGTGCCGGAGAGAATTTTGGCGCAGCCAAACGATTAAGAAAGGAAACGCAAAGCGCGCCAAAGACGGTGGAGATTATTTTCATTTTTATTCATTTGCCGCACCAGTAATTATGTTGATTCCGGAACAATTTGTTGGCCATATTTGAACATCTTTGCGTGAACTTTGGTAGGTACGCGCGTTGTTCTTATTGCAGCGAAGGCGAGCCTAAACCGGTGACAAAAGAAGGTGGGAAAACATGAACATAATTTCGCCGGTCAGGTGGACAGATGGGAACCATTATCAATTTTTTGATAGCTTCAAATGGTGAAGTTGTCTTTTTTGAAATCGGTAGATGTCTTAAACAAAGTAAAAATATGTTGAAACATTGTGTCGAATGTTGGAGGAAATTGGCAATGAGGTGGGTATAGAAAATGTGGTACAAATCATAACTAATAATGCAGCAGCACATGTGGCAGCTAGGAGATCGCTCCAAGACAAACATAAGACACTTGTTTAGACAACTTGTGCAAAACATTTCCTTGACCTTCTTTTGGAGGACATAGGCAAACTTGATTGGGTGACACCCGTTGTAGATGATGCAAGGAGAATCACAAAATTTATCTACAATCACCCTTGGGTTCTTCATTTGATGAGAGATCACACGCAAGGGAAAGAGTTGGTAAGATTGAGTGTCACAAGGTTTGCAACAATTTTCCTAACGTTGCAAAGCATTATAGGTTCTTTGACTGCTTTGAAACAAATGTTTTTGAGTCAAGCATGGCTAGACTCATCTTATTCAAAGAAGCTTGAAGGAGAGAGGGTTGCAAGCATAGTCTTTGACAATTTTTTTGCACAAAGAGCTATAGAGATCGTGAAGATAATCTCTAAACTTTGAATTTAAATTCAAAATTGAATATTTTATTTTTAATTTAAGTCTTTCATTATAAATTTGCATCTTTAATCTTTTTGTACTTGTAAATTGTAAGTGTCGGAGCCCTTGGTTAGAGTTCTTCATTTGGTAGATGGGGATCAAAACCCAATGGGGTATATTTATGAGGCCATGGATAGGATGAAAGAGTCTATCAAAAATTATTACTTGGGGGACAACCTCAAATTTGATCCCAAAAGGGAGATCATTGATAGGAGGTGAAACAATCAACTCCACCAACCCATCCATGCAGCAGGGTGCTTCCTCAACCCTTGTTTTTTCTATTCAAACGCCTTCTCAAATCCTAATGGAGAGGTTATGGAAGGCCTCGCCACATGCATTCAAAGGATGACACCCCAGATTGAGGTGAAAGACCTCATTATCAAAGAACTGGAAAGTTACAGGGCTAGAAGGGGTAGACTCTTTTCTTCGGAGCTATCTATCCGAGGAAGAACCACTCAGTCACCAAGTATAAAATTTGGAGTTTTTATTTGACATGCATCTTACAAGTTACAAATTTTAAATTAACTATTGATAATTTGATAAAATATATTTTGACTTTGCTTTCTAACTCTTGAATATTTTATTTTGTAGAGTCTTGGTGGACAAATTAGGGTGCAAATACTCCAAATCTCCAAAGAATTTCCCTCTGCATTCTATGCCAACTTTGTAGTGCATCCAACTATGAGAGCAATTGGAGCTTGTTCAAGACCATCCACACGAAGAAGAGAGATAAATTAGCCCAAAAAAGCCTCAATGACCTTGTCTTTGTGCAATACAACTTTTGACTACACACAAGAAGGGTAGAGGACAAATCAGAGGATCCCATTGATTTGGATGAGAAAGATCCTTAGAGTGACTAGACAGGGCAAGATGAGCAACCTCCATTGTTTACCAAGGATGAGATTTTGGATTTTGAGAGACATGCATTGGAGGATGTGGGACTGGGTGTAGTTGGAGATGTAGGGTTGGATGACATTGATGAGGTTGAGGAGGAGTCACTTCCATCTACCACCAAGATGGAGGTTGAGGCACTGCCTTCCATGCCAATCGAGGAGCCACAACAGACTCTAAGGACAAGGACCTCTACCTCTCCCCTAGTTTTCAATAGATTAGGGAAGAGGAAGATGTAAAATGTTGTATTTACTTTTAGTTCTTCAGTTTACTATTTTCATTTTGTCAACTCTCTATTGTATTAGGCTATCAGCCATCAGGATTTCACATGAGGAGGCAATTTTGTACTCAATTTGCATTCAAATCAATCAAATTTAATAGAAAATACTTTTGTACTCATTTATAGACTCATTGGATACATCTTGTTAATGAATTTTGCAAGAAAAAAGTGTTTCTAAAGTAATTTAAGCAATTTTTTAAGTTGCCAAGTTTTTTGCCGAGTTTTTGCCAAGTCAAGTTTTTCGGGGCTGTCGAGTCTTTGCTGAGTCCGATTTTTCCAACTGTGGTTTCTACAACCACACCTAAGCAAATATCTAGTTGGTACCATCAAAAGCTGGTGCAATTAGTTTGTTCACCGTATGCTTTAGTTCTTTCCAACTATTATTCTAATTACTCCCTTGACCTCTTCTACATTGAATATTTTTTCCCAATAGCTCCAAATATCTGCCCAAAGGGTATGGCCACCTTCAAATCTTTAGTCTTCCCCTCATATTCTCCAAACAATCTATCAAGCTCTTTCATAGAAGTTTCAAGCTTCACTCTTTCTTCTTCTATCTTTAAGAGCATGGGTCTAGAGGGTTTTAGAATGGAACTACCCATTGCTCATTTATTTAGAGATGAACTTCCCCTCTTTGTGGTGCTCTAGTGTGACCTTGATTCTACAAAGGAATGGCAATGGGTGCATTCATCTGGATTTGCAAAATTCTTGTCAATAATTTGTTCATTCTCTCTTGGTTTGTTAACACTCTCCCTTGGTTTGCTAATAGCACTTTTATTATTATGTCTTATACCTCATTTAAAGGCCTATTAAGTTGTCTTGAGGAAACTCTAATCTCTCCTCCATCATGGATCTTTCATTTCTCACATACTTGCAGGTAGGTAGTATGTTTTCTCTAATAACATGTAATATCCTCAACAAATTTTAATATAAATTATTACCACTTTCTAATCACCAAGATTCAATGAGGGCAAGGTGAAACCATACAATGAGTAAATATCAATATTCACTCACCCCAAATCCCACGAGGACAAGATGAGAGCATATATATATATGATGTAACAATGGATTGCCAAAATAATATAGATATGTTGAAGCTTCAAAGAATAACACACAAATATGAATAAAGCTTCCTCCAAAATAAAATGTCGCTTCAAAGATTATAAAATATATGCTTCCACAATATGTTGAATCTTTGAAACTACAAAACTTGCTATGAATACCAAAATATATGCTTAAATCCAAACAAAGAATTTTAAGTACAGATAAAACATTTATGTAAGACTACCTTCAGAAAATCAAAGGGTTCTCATCCTCCAATCTCCAAGAAACCAAAGGGGTTTTGTCCTCTAATCTCCAAAATCCAAGGGTTTTCGTCCTCAAATCCTATAGTTCAACACAAGGCTCAAACTATGACAAAAAGGACTAAACAAATTGGCAAGTGTCTCAAAGGCCAAAAAACTCCTCAATATATAGCACTAGCAAGACTCATTTTCCCTCTCAAAGATAGCAATCTAATATCCAAAATCCAAGGGTCTTTGTAATCAAATCCTATAGGTCAACACAAGGCTCAAACTATGACAAAAACAACTAAATAAATTGGCAAATGTCTTTAAGGGCAGCAAGCCCCTCAATATATAGCACTAGCGAGCCTCATTTTCCCTCCCAAATATAGCAATTAAAACATTAATGAGATTCTTTCCTAAAAAGGCCCCACTTTGTCTTGTAACTCCTCATTAATTTCTTGTAATAGAATGTGTCATGAAGAAGCTAACAAGTGTTCTAGGGTTACAACAACCTTTTATAGAAACCCATCCCATATTATTTATTATTATTTATTTGTTGCTACTAAAACGTGGTCCCTTTATCAATAATATTTTTGCATCCTTGTCGAGAAAATATGGATAGGACCCACATAAGCAAATTAATTAAAAAGGGACATTCCATTGATGGTTGGGATGTGCCAACTCACCAAGTGGGTTCACATCATCATAGCACATTTCCTTCAATCAAGTGATTCAAAGGTAACTTTATTACTAGCTGGCCTAGTCTACAAATGCTTGACAACCTATTACCAGTAATCATTCCCTTTAAGCACAAATTTGACCTTAGCAAGATTACTGGCCAAACCAATCCACATATGTGCAAATGATGAGACATAAAATACTTAAAATATGTTTTTTGATCCCTAATTCAGAGATAGCTAAAAGCAAAGACATTACTAAGTGTGAACACCCGATCAATAGCATGATGAACATTCCTTTGATCACACTTTTGGGAATTTAAACTTCTACAAGAAATCTTAAGCCTAAAAGAGAAAACAAAGACCAAAACAATGACGATTTCATACTTAACTAGTTTCAAACAATCTTGAAGGAAAAATCTAACCAATTTGTGATGAACTAGACCTAGAAAAATTCACAAATTTTACAAGGGGATGAAAGACCTCAAGATTGCAAAGGCATTAGAAATAAACCCTAGAAATTTGATGAGATACTTTCAAGGGTCAACATGGTGTAGACAATCATATAGCCTACAATGAGATTAGCTAATTGAAAATATAAACATAATCAATTCAATTTATTTTAAATGCAATTAAGTACTGAAATGCAATTTCAAAGTTTGCTTTTCATTTCCCAAATAACTTTTTTTTCCTTTAGATTTTAGGAATGAAAATATGGTGATAGCCAAATAGTGCACTAAATTGGGAGTCCATGATGTTTGCATAGATTGAAAGAGAACAATGTAACTAAGTGGGGCATTCATTCTCATGAGAGATGGGTTCATGTGAACCACTAATCATGAAATATGGTCAATGAGCTTGACTTAAAAACTACACAGTTGAATCCTAATAGCAATATCATAATTTGATATACTGTGGAAAATACCTCCTACTAATCAATTGATGAGCTAATGAATGGTTCATAAGGCACAACACTTGTTGAAGGTATTGCAAATGGGGTCGCAAGCTAGGTAGGCTTAGTCTTGGGGGAAACTCTGTGGTTAAGCACACTTGAGTTGGAGTAGTCTTGGGATGGGTGACCTCCCAAGAAGTCCCAATGCTTCGTCCCTGTGAGCATCTCCTTGATGTAATGAGTGTGAACTGAACCATTCATTCTCATGAGAGATGGGTTCATGTGAACCACTACTCATGAAATGAGTCAATGAGTTTGACTCAAAAACTATGTAGTTGAGTCTTGATAGTGTTGATGATAACATGCAGCGTTAGAAGTAACTTCCAGCGATCTTCTTATGATGAATAAATTAAATAATAGCTCTAAGCTATTTAATTTATGGAGTCCCCAAGAGGCGCGATTTTCTTAGAAGACATTTCTATTTGTTAAGAAAATAATTGTTAATAAAAAGGCACTTAATTCCTAACAAGGCCGACCTTGTTCAAAAGACGCGATTTTCTATAAGTCGTCTTACTTATGATGGCCGACTTCTTTCTTGGCAAAAGACGCATCCTCTCCTTTTGTATTTATATTCAATACCATTCTCATTGTAAATCATCAAGTTAAAAGGTCAGTTCAATATCAGTCTTAGAAGGAGAAGTGTGAATTATTTAGAAGAGGAAATTCTGTAGGAGAGCATATTGTTGAAGGCTGAGTTCTATCAGCATTATAGTTCTGTGTTGCATCACTCCTTGGTGCATATTATTAGACCTGATTATCGGCCACTTGTAAGATCACTTTGTGACATTTCAATATATAAGAGATATATTGTTGCTGGGTTTTTCTCCCTCAAGAGGAGGGTTTTCCCAGGGTATCTCCTGTGTTATTGTGTCTGATTTTGAATTAATTTTCTGTGCTTTAAATCTGATCATAAAATTTACAGATAGCTATTTCATAATTTGGCATGCTGCGGAAAAAAGATCCTTCTTAGAAAGAAGTATTGTTGAGATGACTTCCAATACATGAAATGTTAGCTTTGATTCCTGGGTTTCTTCAAATAATCAATTAAAAATAGGTCTACAAGTTTGCAATTATGTCAAGGATGAGAATTGAGCCTTTTAGACTCCTAGTCTCTTCTTTCTCTAAATGAACTAATCAACTTAGGTTTATGTTGAACTTTAAGTTTGACAAAAAGAATATAATGCAAGAGCATCCTAGGTAGAGGAGCATCGTGGGTAGTGCAATATCGCATCACCCAAAAAGAATTAAGTGTTTTGCAAGCACAAGAAAGAAAATAAAGTGAGTCTTCTTTGATCAAAGATCATGTTGGGCACAAATGATGGTAAAGGGTCATTATGTGAAAGAGAAGAGTCATTAAATGGAAACAAAGAGTCATCATATGGAAAAGATGAGTCATCAAATGAAAGAGAAGAGTCGTCATATGGAAGAGAAGAGTCAGCCCGAATATGAAAAGACAAGAGATGAAGTGTTGGAAAACCAATCTTTAAATTGGTTTCTCACATAATGAAGACTACTCTTGGAGAGGAACAAGAGTGAGGCTTTTTTTTTTTGGTAGAGCAAGACTATTGAAAAAAGAGAAAATATTAGGGTTATGCAACTAAGTTACCGATTCGTTTTTGGATTCGGGTACGGGTACGAGAATCCAATATGGGATTCAATCAAAATATTTTTTGGGATTGGGTACATTTATGGTTACATTAATACAAAAACATATAAAAATCAGAAATACATACATAAATTAAGTTCAAAATACACCACCATATTAATAGTCAAATAACATAGCAAAAATACACCACCACTTTATACTCAAAGAGTCAAATGTCATGATATAGATTCTAGAATTATAAATTAAAGTTCAAACTTCAAACATAAAAATGTCAAGTGTTTACAATCAGCCATTAATAATTATTGATCATTGATCAATCTGAATCATATGGGTCATCAAAAAAAGCAGCATCATCAACATCATTAGATATGCTGATATGCAGGGTGGATGGCACTTCCAAGGATTTGCCATCATCTATACAGACAAGATCAGTCCATCGGATGCTTATAAGAGACTGAGCAAATTTCAGATCAATGATTTAATAGCTTATGTTAGGTTTCCCTCTAAATTAATTAAATAAAGAAAACATCAGTTTCTACATTCACATGATTTATTTTCCTAAGTATAGACAATGAAGAAATATACCCCATTGGAGGCCTCTGGCCAAGTCCATTGTAGGTTGTGTTGGCTTGAAAGAACAAACAAATACCCAATAGTGTTACAAACAAAACAGAGACCATTTTCATGTTTTAGCAATCTCCAAAGCAAATATTAGAAAGACAAAAAGAAAGGCATTCATATTTACAAGGTTAATTTGCTATCCCATATATAGGTTTCAAGGCCTCCACCACGACCACTTATTTGGGCTTTTCTCTTGTTATTTTAATATATTTGTGTAATTGATACACTAAAAGGTATGCTTCTAACGGTGTTGGAAAAAAATGTTTAAATCATGGTCTAAAAGCCTCAAAACCGTAACCACAGAGCACTCATCGTACCCTGGACGTATCCGCAATCTGAAAAACGAATCTTGGACGAATTTGTGTCGTATCGAATCTGAATCACGAATCCGTATCGTACCGTATCGTATCTGGGCTCTGCTAGGAACGAATCGGTAACTTAGTTATGCAAGGACACATACCAGGGTTTTTCCAAGCATCCTCATCCTAGTTATATTTCAGGTACATGGGGGCACTTTAAAAATGTCCCAAATGCTGTTGTGATGTCCTATTTTATTCCTTAATATTAAGTACAATAATTATGTCATGCCCCTGCTAAGATCGCAGCAGTAATATGTAACAATTTATTAAAAAATTTAGAATTAAAAATAATACTTAAAGCTTTCTTTATGGGCCAACTCCTTTTAGAATGTGATCGCCCAAGTTAAAGAATTTTCATGTGCAGCAATTAATAATCTCACAAAAAAAGCAACGATTAACATTAGACAAAGGAAGGCAGGAATTAATAAAAGGAAACTTCTAATGCAGCGATCCACGAGGAGATATATAATTACTAATTAAAAAGGTTAAGAGGCAGCACTTGGTGGGGAAAGAATGTGTCCTTTGTTAAGATAACCAATGAAAGGATGTGACCCCTCCTTATTTGAAGGTATAAGAGGGAGAACAAATGCAGATTGGAAAACAAGAGAAATAAGGATTGGAAATTATAAGAGATCTATTGGATTAAATATTATTAGCAAGAATATATTTGGGAAGTAAGTTTTAATATAATTATAATATATATATATATATGATCATGCAATAGTGATTATTGTAAGTTTTAAATTTAATTAGAAATATATATATATATACTAATATACATATACAATCCTGCAATAATGATGCTTGCAGCAATTATTGATCCTTATAAGTAATTATGATTCTTCCTTTATTATAAATATAATAAATTCTTATAATAATCTATTTTGAATTTAGAGAAATGATTGCAAAACAGGAAGACCGATCAACCTTTTGAGTTCACAAGAGGTGAAGGCCCGACAAACCCGCCATCAAGTACGCTACCCATAGGGGGTTAAGCCTCGTGGGCCAAGAGGCAAATGTGTGCTCCCGGGCTTGGTGGAAGGGAGGTAGTCTTCATGCTCTTATCAAGCACGCCACCCATAGGGGGTTAAGCCTCGTGGGCTGGGAGGCTTATTAGTGCTCTTGGGCTTGATCAAGGAGGACGGCTAGCCTCCAAGGTGGACTAAGGGATGGAAGGGCGGCCCACCTTCCATGCTCTCACAGTAGAAGGCGACCAACCTTGAGACTGCAATCTCCAAACATTTCAACGAATTCTTGATAAGATTATTATGGGAATCCATATTGGAATGGCTATTGCATTAATTAGAATTTTGATGTGACTAATATGTATGGATATCATGATGTTTACTAATGATTAATAATATATATATATATATATTATCATGGCTTATGAGCTAATGTCAATTTCTAGTGACTAGTATTGTGTGTAGGACCTAAACCAGGATTTATATAAAAGGGCATTTCAATTGGTAAATTTATAACCTTAAATGTATTACTTTTCTTATTTTGGTTGAAATTGGGGTTTTAGGGCAAAATCTGTAATGTCCCCATTTTCGATGTTCTCTTTTGAATTCATCTGATTCTAACACACTATTTTTAGTAAGTGCTATTTTTACCAGGGGGTCTGGTACTGTGCTTCAGTCCTCGGTGAGCCCTTTTGAGCACCTCAGTTTCTCTCTGGCTCGAGTTTCTTGGCGCTATTTACTATTTTTAGTACTTTCTAAAAATAGTAAGTCAACAAGGGTAAGCGGGACTAGGTCTGGCTTGTCTCAGCAACACATATCCTGTTGGTATAAAGTTACTAAGGTTAAATCATTTAAATATTTGATTTATGCTTCGAAAAGTGGTCTCTTATAGAGTAACTTTATATTTTATAATTGAGGGTTAAACAGGGGACATAAAAGGACCTTGGCGCCTAGAGTAATAACTTTAAGTTGTTTTTTAAAGCATCTAAAACACTTTTGAAAGTTGGATAAGGTTGGATGACCAAGCAAGGAGATGAGTTAAAAATTAAAATAAAATGTTAATGTTTGGTTGAGACTTTTTAAATCAAAATTATAATGTCTCAAAAAGTGGCGTTGGGTTTTAGGCTGAGCTTGGTCACCCTAATTTGAGAGATGCATCTTTTAAAAGTTTATCCTCAATTTCATTTCTTCATAGATGTTTTGACAACTTACAGAGTTGTTGCTGGTTTGATACCAGAGGTCTGAGAAAACGGATTTGAGGACGAGAACCCTCATTGTCTAAGACTAGTATTGGCAGTGAAAGACTTGCTCAAGCTGGTGAATGGTGGTTTCAATCAAAAATCACATTTGGGCAAAAAAGAATGAAGATTTTCCAGTTCTTTTGAGGTTTTTACAGTGGCTTTTGGGTGTGGTTTTGCTCTTTTCAATTTGGCGTGGTAATCTTGGAGTTTTGGTGAGATTTCTATGAATTTTTGGGCACTTTCATTTTGGTCCTGATCACACATATATGCTCATATCTCTGGAGTGAAGTTAGCTTTCAAGATGGGTATTGAATTTTATGAAGCCTCTATTCATGGCGATTCAAACAAGTGTTGGGTTGCTTTTTTGGTGGAGGATTTAATTTATTTGAGCAGGTTGTACTTCCTTGAGGGACACCACTTCCTGGTGATAAAACTTCAGACTCTATCCTGCAATATATTGACACTTGATTGTTGATTATTGAAGACGGATTTGACAGTGCAATGGGTGCTTGAAAATCAGGGTGTTTGTAACCTAAACATTGTGCAGTTCGTGGCATTTGGTTGAATGCTGCTGCTATGCTGTATATCCAGGTCTGAATCTTCAGTTGCAATCTGCAGTATATGAGCTACTTATAGTGAATGTTGTGGGGATTATGGTAGCTGTCTCATGGCATTGGGAAGCATGTATTTGAAGGATAAAGTTGGGTTTCGCCTCACATCATGTTGAAGGCTTCAAGCCTGTTGTTAAGCTTCTTTCACAGGTCTGATATATCACCATCAAATTGTTATTTTTCCTATTGTAAATCTGGTTATTAATAGATGATAATTCTGAGTTGGGAAGGCTGAAACTATCTTTCTTTGCAAGTGTTTAGCATTATTATCTTTATATTTTGTTATCAAATGATTAGCATGCTTATTACATGATTGCCATATGAGAACAAACAAACAAACAAATCAGAAAACAAACACAGAACCTTGCAAACTGCAGTTGGAGAGAATCAAAAAAAAAAAAAAATATTTGGGGGTTGATTATTACAGTGGTATAAGAGCAAAATCAGTCCTGCCAACCAGTGGTTGTGAGTTTCTATGAGCTTGAGTGATAGGGAAAGAAGGTACTTAGAAAGAAGTAGGAGAAGAGAAGAGGGGTATTGGGAGCATTGGCCATCCTCAGAAGAAGGGCAACGATCAGAATCATCATCTAGTGGGTCTTCTAACACTGAAAACATGGGAGATAGGGGTGGTGAAGGTGAGAGAAATGAGAGGAATGGACCTCCAGATAGGTTGATGCTCTTACTTGATGCTCTGGTTAGGGTACAAGCTAGGGAAGCACAACAACAACAGGCAACTAATGACCAGTTAGCAGAATTAATACAAAGAATGGATCAAATGGGGCAAGGAAACAGAGGACAGCAAGGAGTGGGTAACCAAGGAGCTTTGGCAAGGCCCCTTATGCCCAACTTTCCACCCCGGATTGAAGCACCGGTTAATCCTAAGCTTACTATGTTGGAACAGCAAGATCAATTTAGGCAAGACTGGCTTGATGCAGGGCCTAGTTTTCAGCAAGACATATCTCTCAGAGACTACATTGACTTGAGAATGAGACACTCTAACACAAGGGGGAATAGAGACCAGCACAATGAACTACGCAGGAAAGTGGGTAAACTTACTTTACCATATTTTGATGGCTTCCGTAAGATAGCAGCGAGAGCCTGGATTCAGAAACTTGATACTTATTTCACCTTAAATCCTATGCCTGAGTTAGAGTCCAGTCAATATGCATCTATACACCTGGATGGAGTTGCCCATGAGTGGTGGTATAACGGTATATTGACGTTGGGGCATGCACAAATCACGTCATACAGGGAGTTCATTGAAAGGTTAATTGAAAGATTTGATAAGAAAGATCCTGAGATGCACTTTAAGGAATTAGCCAAACTAAAACAATGGAGTTCAGTGGATTCTTACATTGCAGATTTCCAAAAGCTATCTGTGCTTGTGACTGATATTTTTGAGAGAAGATTGATAGTGTTGTTCATAGATGGATTATCTGATCCTTTAAGGGGTTGGATAAAAGCTTTTAACCCTCCTACCCTTCAAGAAGCTATCAAAAAGGCTAGAGGCATAGAGACATCAGCCTTCAAGAACAAATTTCAGTCCAAGGACTCACTGCCCAAGAAGGAAAAAGACAAGAAAATTGACACCAAGGAGCAAGAGCAAGAGCAGACTAAGAAAAATTACACAAGGATTGACAGTGAGACCTTGAATGAGCTCAGGAAGAAGGGATTGTGTTTTACATGCAAGGAACCTTACACCAAGGATCACAAATGCTCAACCAAGGCTAAAGTTCTGCTAATAGAGTACCAATCTGATGAAGAAGGTGAATCAGAAAAATCAGACCAGCAAGCTGATTCCGTAGAAAGCGAAGGTGAAAAGACATCAAAAGAAAGTGGCAAGGTGTGGGACCATGATGAGACACTAACCCAACTTCATAGTTTTCATGAGAACGAGTCACTACGTATTAGAGGAGTGCTCCAGGGACAATGTATGTTGGCTTTGATTGATATAGCTACTCACAATTTTATTGATGAGGGCTTAGTTTCTCATAGAGGTCTTCAAACACAGGTGGTGAGAGGATTCCATGTGATGGTAGCCGACGGGTTTACTATTCAATGCACGAAGGTGGTTCCTCAATTGAGCATACTTTTTGGGATTCATGAGGTTAAGGACTTTTATGTGGTGAACATAGGAGATACGGATGTAGTTATGGGCATTCAGTGGTTACGCTCTTTGGGGGAGTTTACTCTAAACTCTTAGACCTTGGAGCTGAAATTTCAACCTGAGGGTAAGAGTGTGGTTTTGAGAGGGCTATCACATGGTGGGCCACGTGTGGAGTCTAGCAAAAGAAAGGTAAAAGACATGGCAGCAGCCTTTAATGCGTCTTTAGAGCTGTCCAGTGTACCTATTAACACTAGTATCAGGTTTGGTAACGCTGAAAATAATAACACACCCTTGGGAGATTGTATTGTTGGAGGCACTATGGATGAGGCCTTCAAAACAACAAACAATGACGATTGCAGTGATGTTGCAAAGGTGGTTTGAGTTTTCATTCTCAGGATCAGTCGATGGATGGAGATATTTGTGTTGACATGTATGGTGATGAATTGGTAAATGATTTATTTGGAGAGACAACATCACAGGAGGAGTACAAAGAATAAAACAACCCGCCTTCTAATACATGGAATCTTGGTGAGATGGTACCTCAGTTTGACAAAGAACCTGATTGGGATGAATTTACTTTTGATTATGGAGCTGTTTCGATTTCCACTCCGCAATTATGCATGGTTGATGGCATTGATGATGATGCTGGTCTTGATCTTGTTCTTGAGAACAAATCAAATTTTACTTTGCATATAGTTGAACATGAGCAAGGATCTAGCAACTTTGCTGATTTGGATTCACAATCAGCTCTTGAGGGTGGTCAATAGTTGCTTTTCGACAATCCCTTGTTTGAGATAGGAGTTGATAGGATACATGACAATCCACTTTTTGAGTTGGATGATGAGACTACTCCTAGTTGCAGCACTGCATTGGATGAAAATAGCAAGGTTTGGGACCCAAGAGTAGTTTCTAGTCGTGAAGTGTTGTCTCAAGAATGGACTAGTGGGACTACTTCTAGCCTTCTTGCCCTGGCACACTTTCCAATCAGCTTACATATGATTTCGTTTTGGGATCCGCAGTTGAGTTCGATGGTTCCTCCAGTTCAACAGTTGAGTTGTATCCGGTTGAGCTTGGGTGTCAGTGATGATTTGGTACTAAGGGATGATTCTTCAGCTTATTCCTTGCTTACCACTCCTACGTATCTAGTGGAATCACGGATTTATTACTGCTGCCCACACTTTCTTGAGCTGGTTATGCAGACATTTCTCGATGAGCAGATTGATTCCGAGTTGGGGCAGATGGTTGTGAGTACCTTTCCGGATATAGTGCCCCCATTATCTACTTCCATTTTGGTGAGTGACGCTTACTACAGTTACTTCATGGCGAGGGCATACATTTTTCCGGTTGATGGTTTATTGATTGCTACAATTTGGGATAGGAGAGTACAGCCTGAGCACATTGGGTTGACAGTAATGTTCAGTGTGACGCAGCTTCAGCAAGATGGTTCCTTTCTGAGATTCACTTGGAACACGGGATTCACACTGAGCTTTAGAGCAGCTACCGTTTGGGATGAGAGGGACAGTGTTGATTTACTTGAGTCTACTCCTGTGGCACTTCAATTGGTTCTCTTGAGGGACATTTTTTTTGAGGAGTGGATTGAGTCCTTGCGGTATTTTATCACCCATCTTGCAGGAGTTTTTCAAGAGGCCTCATGTGTTGGTACCTCGCGGGACAGGATTTGAGCAGATGGAGCTATAGACCTCCCAGATTTATTTGGGACCCAGGTTTATTTTTGGTTTCAATGAGATTATGATTGTTGGTTGCAGGGCTTTCCTGGCATTGCTTGATGACAAGCAATCTTTGGGAAGGGCGAATTGTAATGTCCCCATTTTCAATGTCCTCTTTCGAATTGGTTTGATTCTGACACACTATTTTTAGTAAGTGTTATTTTTAGCAGGGGGTTTGGTATTGTGCTTCAATCCTTGGTGAGCCCTTTGGAGCACCTCTGTTTCTCTCCGACTCAAGTTTCTTGGCGCTACTTACTATTTTTAGTACTTTCTAAAAATAGTAAGTCGACGAGGGTAAGCGGGACCAAGTTTGGCTTGTCTCAGTAGCACATATCCTGTTGGTATAAAGTTACTAAGGTTAAATCATTTAAATATTTGATTTATGCTTCGAAAAGTGGTCTCTTATAAAGTAACTTTATATTTTATAATTGAGGGTTAAAAAGGGGACATAAAAGGACCTTGGCGCCTAGTGTAATAACTTTAAGTTGTTTTTTAAAGCATCTAAAACGCTTTTGAAGGCTGGATAAGGTTGAATGCCCAAGCAAGGAGATGAGTTGTGATGAGCCCTGCTGGCTCTCAGCTCAAAACCCCCAAATTCTTAAGTCTTTAATTGTTTTTTAGAGTTTTTTAGAGAAATCTTATTAGACAGAAGAGAAGGGGCGCAGCATATTTTTGCTCATAAAAGATAATTTTGATCTTATTTCTTCAGAATGAAAGTACAGAATATAATATTAAACACCAACAGATAGATTAAGAATGATAAACATACCAATCAGGCTCCAGATTATTTAAATAAGAAACTGGCCAGGTCTACAGCCGGAAATGGTGAAAATCAGCATAAAAGCACGCCCAAGCTCCAGACAAGGTTTCTCCAGCTCAGAAATTGGTCACAACCCTCTGAAATCACTAGCCGCCAATGTTAGATGCCAAAGCCCTCTCAAAAGGAAGGCGTTTTAATTAATTACTTCACACGCCTTTCTCAAGGCACAAAACCCAATGCAATCCGTACGGCCATGAAAGGAAGCATTAGAATCTCTGAAAGAAAGTCTCTGAAGCTGTGGAAAGGGCGCCACCAGTAGAAACCCTCTAAAATGTGCAAAAGACAAACAACTGCATATAAAATCCCTCTGTCTGCAACTGTAGAACTTCTGTGTGAAGCTCTCAACTGTACTGATTCAGCTGATCTTTCACAGCCTCAAGAGTACTCAACACTGAAGAGTTTTCCGTTCTCCAATGGACAAATTGATCAAACCCTGGTCACAGGAGAATGCTCAAAGAAAGATGCTCAAGGCAATTCGAAATAATCAAAAGGTGAGTTTCTATTGCCAGGAAAAGCCTTTATATGAAATGGCACGCATTTCAAGAAATGTACGGCCTTTCTCATCATTAAAATATTTCAATATTTTAATATATTCCCTTTCAATAGTTTGAGCGCACTTTTTATAATATTTAAAGTGATTAAAATATTATAATTCCCCTTTTTAACATTTAAGTGATAAAATATTAATAAAGTCAATGTGACTTTATAAAAATGGCGTTTTAAGTTAATAAATTAACTTAATCACTTAAAATCCCGTAACATGCTCAAAACTCAGGATAATCTCGTGCCGTCAGAAGCGATGAACTCCTGGAATGCCAACGCTCACTGTGATCTAAACACTGTCCACTGAAAACACGAACAAGCAAACTCTCCAAAATGCACCACTGACCCTCTATCCAAACTGGCTAGCCCACAAGGGTCCAATAAAGGGCTAACGCTCTGTTCCCGAGAACTGTCTAGCGAGGGGACATCACAGTCCGCCCTCCCCGAATTTGCTTGTCCACAAGCAAACTCAAAGCTGGATGCTGAAGAACACTGTCACTCTCCCACGTCGCATCCTCTGCCGGTAGATCCCTCCACTTAACCAAGTATTCCCTGATGACCCGCCTCCGAAGATGACGCTCTCTGGAGTCCAGAATGGCCTCAGGTATCAAAACTAATTTGCCCTCATCATCCAGGGGTGGCAAATCAATAGAAGGAATTACGTGTTGTCCCAACGCCTTTTTGAGGCGCGACACATGGAACACGTTGTGAACTCTACTGTCCACCGGAAGATCCAGCTCATAAGCCACTTGACCCACACGTCTGACAACTCTGAAAGGTCCATAGTATCGCGGCTTAAGTTTCTCGGAGCCCTTCTTGCGAAGGGTAGACTGCCTATACGGCTGAAGCATCAGGTACACCAAATCATCGATCTCGAAAGACCGCTCTACTCGTCTCTGATCAGCATATTGTTTTTGCTGATTTTGGGCTTTCTGTATATTTTCCCTAAGTGCTCTCATAATATCCTGGTTCTCCTGTAACAAATCACCAGCACTGGGAACTCTACTGTCACTCAGCAATAAATCAAGAAAGCTCGGAGCGTCATATCCATATAACGCTCGATATGGTGTCATCTGGATGCTCATGTGATGGGTGGTGTTGTAACAGTACTCACATAAGTATAACCACCTCACCCATGCCTTCTGCTGCCCTGAACTATAGTTACGCAAGTACCCTTCCACCCATTTGTTGACGATCTCTGTCTGCCCATCTGTCTGGGGGTGGTAGCTGGTACTAGGGGTGAGCTCTGTCCCACAAAGCTTGAATAACTCCTGCCAGAAGTTACTCATAAATCTGCTGTCCCTGTCGCTAACTATACTGCGAGGTAAACCGTGCAGCCTGAATACCTCTCGGAAGAACAAATCAGCAATCTGAGTAGCCGTGTGTGTAGTAGTGATTGCGAAAAAGTGTGCATATTTCGTCAATCGATCTACCACCACGAAAATACTGTCCTTCCCTTGAGCTTTTGGCAAGCCCGTGATGAAGTCCATGGATAAACAATCCCACTTCCTCTCAGGAATAGGAAGCGGCTGTAGAAGACCTGCAGGGTATGTGTGCTCTTGCTTGTTCTGCTGACAAACAAGACATTCCCTGACATACTGGAGAACATAGGACTTGAGACCCTTCCAAGAGAATCTCTCCCGTACCTGCCGATAGGTCTTATAGTACCCGGGATGTCCCGCCATGGGTGAATCATGCAATGACCTCAAAACCCTGTCCCTCATCTCAGAACCTGGGACCAATAAAATCCTCCCTTTGTAGATGATAAGGTCATCTACAAGTGAATACCTGTCATCCAACACTGATCCATCTATGATGCTAGAGGCCCATGGGTCCTTAGCATACTCTGCTACTATCTGATGTCTCCAGTCTTCTGAAACCAATGTAATAGAACTCAAGTGAGGACGGCGAGATAACGCATCAGCAACCACATTCTGAGTGCCCTTGACATAAGAGATGTCAAAATCGTAAGACTGAAGCTTGCTGACCCATTTTTGTTGTCTCTCATTAAGATCTCGCTGCCCAAGAAAATGCTTCAGACTATTATGATCGGTTTTCACAGTGAACTTACTACCAATCAAGTATTGCCTGAATTTGGCCATCGCATGCATGATAGCCAACATTTCCTTATCATAGATACTAAAACTCCGTTCAGGCCCTCTTAGCTTTCTGCTCTCAAAAGCTATAGGGTGACGATCCTGCATAATAACTGCACCAATACCCTCACCACTGGCATCGCAATGTAACTCAAAGGGTTTAGTGAAGTCCGGTAAAGACAAAACAGGACACGAAGTCATGAGAAGTTTGAACTTCTCAAAGCACGCTTGTGCTAGTGGGGTCCACTCAAAAGCACCTTTCTTAGTCAAATCGGTTAGTGGCGCAGCATGCCGCGAGAACCCACTAACAAACCGACGATAGAAAGCACACAATCCTACAAATCCCCTGAGCTGTGTCAAAGTCTCAGGTGTAGGCCAATCAATGATGGCTCGAACCTTCTCTGGGTCCATGCTGACTCCTGCACCGCTGATGATGTGTCCCAGATATAAAAGTTCTGCCATGCCCAATGCACACTTGGACTCCTTGGCATACAAGGACTCCCTGTCAAGTATACTCAGTACCTCATCCAAGTGTACCATATGTTCTTCCCATGATTTACTATAAACCAGGATGTCGTCGAAGAACACTAAAACAAATTTCCTCAAATGAGGATGGAAAACCCTGTTCATTGTCGACTGAAACGTGGCTGGAGCATTGGTTAACCCAAATGGCATAACCAAAAAATCAAAGTGTCCACAGTGACATCTGAACGCCGTTTTCTCTATGTCCTCTTCTCGGACTCTGATCTGGTGATAACCTGTTCTCAAATCAATCTTTGAGAAGTAGCAAGCTCCATGAAGCTCGTCTATCAACTCATCTATCCGAGGAATAGGATACCTGTTCTTAATGGTTTTCCTGTTGAGCATTCTGTAATCGATACACATTCTAAGTGTACCATCCTTTTTCTTCACCAAAACAACTGATGAAGCAAAGGGTGACTTACTCGGCCTGATGTGCCCCATCGCTAACAGCTCCTGAATAGTCTTCTCAATCTCATCTTTCAGACGCTTGGGGTGCCGGTAAGGAGTAATCATAATTGGTTTTGTGCCCTCCTCCAGCTCTATAATATGCTCAATACCTCTATCAGGAGGTCTGCCTGGTGGAATAGCACTGAATACCTTCGCATGTTTGATTCGAAGTTCCTGCACATCTGGATGGTATGGAGAAGCTTGCTGATCCAACTGTGAAGGCATTATCTTGCATTCAGCAGCCCACTCTACCATATCATTACGAATCAAACGCTCCATTCGCCGAAGTGAAATCTCCCTAAGGTTGCTGTCCCTGATGGCTTTAAGAACATGGTTTGTGCCATCAATGGTGAACTTCATCTCCATGTCACGCAAATTAGGCGTGAACTCTCCTATTGCATGAAGCCACTTCATGCCAAGAACTAAATCAGTTCCACCCATGTTTACAACATAAAAATCTGCCTTGAACTCAAAATTATTAAGTTTCAAAGGCAAGTCAGGTATCATCCTCTCACAATCGAGAGTGTTCCCATCTGCAACCCTCACACGTATGCCTTCAAACTGCTCAGTTTGAATACCCCGTTTCTCCACTAACCGTGAATCGATGAAGTTATGAGTTGCACCTGTATCAAGGAGAGATATGACCCTTTGACCAGCTAGGATCCCACGGAGTCTGAAAGAACCCTCTTTCTGCATGCTGGACATATGAGCCTCCTTAAGTTCTGTTTCCTCTGCAATTTCTGCTTCATTTTCTGATTCTTCCCCATCTGTATCATAGATTGGAGCACGCTGATCAGAAAAATCAGTCAATGGTTCTTCCTCATAAAACCACTCCATATGCTTGTTTTGCCCTTTTGGTTTGAGGGGGCAATCGTGATTAAAATCATACGGACCTTTGCAATAAAAACAGAGTTTTCTCCTTCTCAAATCATTCATAGTTTCTCGATCTAAAGGGGCTGCAAATTTCTTTTTCTGATCTGTATTATCAGCCTTCTTTGGATCTGATTTATTTTCCGTGTATGATGTTGTAGGCTTCGAGCTCGAGCTAAAAGGCTTACGAGGTGTAGATAGCTCCATGCTGCGAGCTTTCCTCATTGCCTCCTGTAAGGTAGGTGGATCAAATGCTTTTATCCAACCTTTCATGGGCTCGAAAAGACCTTCAATAAATAATATGACCAGCCTTCTCTCTGAGATCCCTGTCACCATAACAGATAGTCTTTGGAATTCACCAATGTACGATTCCAAGCTACCCAACTGTTTCAGCTGTGCTAAATCTCTGAAGAAAAGCTCAGGATCCCTTCTGTCAAATCTCTCTACCAGTCTATCAGTAAACTCCTGGTAAGAGGTAATCCTGTCATGATGAAGGGTAGTCATGCCATGAATCCACCAGTCATGTGCTACGCCATCTAGATGAAGTGCTGCAAAGCGAATAGCATCCACCTCAGGCATGGGGCGTAGTGTCAGGAAAGTATCCAGTTTACTAACCCAGGCACGTGCTGTAACTCTGCCACTGCCATCAAAATGTACTAAAGTTAGTTTGCTGGTTGCCTGTTTAAGATCACTATGTTTGTGTCTAGGACGCCTGTCATTCCTGTTCCTGGTGTGCTCTCTCTTCTGGCTCATAAACCTGTCAAAGTTAAGGTGCTCCTTAACCCTTGGTGGCAAATTATCCCACTCATCATGCATCGCCATAATATTATCTGCAAAATTTATTTCACCACCCTGTTCAGCTTCTTCCACTTCCTCAGCATCATCTCTGGTGAACGTGGGAAAAGTAGCTCTCTCATAGGTGCGTACTGGATCTATAATCCTCTGTGGCTGTCTATGGATACTGCCATCTCTATCTGAATCCAAACTACGAGCTCTGTTTAAAGACAAATTCTGAACATTCGTGCTGAGTTGTTGAAGAATAGTTGCAACCTGCTCTTGCCCTGCAACCATGCCTCTAAGCACGTCTTTGGCTTCTCTGTCCTCATCCTCCCAGTTATTTCTGTGAGAACTTTCTCCAGCCCTGTTCGCCATATTGTCCCAATCTAATTCCTCCTCCTGATCTGCAAACGGAAATGGTGGAAATGGATTCTGGTCGCCTCTTTGATTTCTAGGACCACCTCTGAAATAGGACTTACCAAAACCCTCTCTGTTTGACTTCATAAATTCTCAAACCCCACAAGCTGGCAGGATGTGAGCTCTGATACCACTGTGATGAGCCCTGCTGGCTCTCAGCTCAAAACCCCCAAATTCTTAAGTCTTTAATTGTTTTTTTTTAGTTTTTTAAAGAAATCTTATTAGACAGAAGAGAAGGGGCGCAGCATATTTTTGCTCATAAAAGATAATTTTGATCTTATTTCTTCAGAATGAAAGTACAGAATATAATATTAAACACCAACAGATAGATTAAGAATGATAAACATACCAATCAGGCTCCAGATTATTTAAATAAGAAACTGGCCAGGTCTACAGCCGGAAATGGTGAAAATCAGCATAAAAGCACGCCCAAGCTCCAGACAAGGTTTCTCCAGCTCAGAAATTGGTCACAACCCTCTGAAATCACTATCCGCCAATGTTAGATGCCAAAGCCCTCTCAAAAGGAAGGCGTTTTAATTAATTACTTCACACGCCTTTCTCAAGGCACAAAACCCAATGCAATCCGTACGGCCATGAAAGGAAGCATTAGAATCTCTGAAAGAAAGTCTCTGAAGCTGTGGAAAGGGCGCCACCAGTAGAAACCCTCTAAAATGTGCAAAAGACAAACAACTGCATATAAAATCCCTCTGTCTGCAACTGTAGAACTTCTGTGTGAAGCTCTCAACTGTACTGATTCAGCTGATCTTTCACAGCCTCAAGAGTACTCAACACTGAAGAGTTTTCCGTTCTCCAATGGACAGATTGATCAAACCCTGGTCACAGGAGAATGCTCAAAGAAAGATGCTCAAGGCAATTCGAAATAATCAAAAGGTGAGTTTCTATTGCCAGGAAAAGCCTTTATATGAAATGGCACGCATTTCAAGAAATGTACGGCCTTTCTCATCATTAAAATATTTCAATATTTTAATATATTCCCTTTCAATAGTTTGAGCGCACTTTTTATAATATTTAAAGTGATTAAAATATTATAATTCCCCCTTTTAACATTTAAGTGATAAAATATTAATAAAGTCAATGTGACTTTATAAAAATGGCGTTTTAAGTTAATAAATTAACTTAATCACTTAAAATCCCGTAACATGCTCAAAACTCAGGATAATCTCGTGCCGTCAGAAGCGATGGACTCCTGGAATGCCAACGCTCACTGTGATCTAAACGCGTCCCTTTGAAAACGAACAAGCAAGCTCTCCAAAATGCGCATTGACCCTCTATCCAAGCGGCTGGGCCACAAAGGGGTCCAATAAAGGGCTAGCAGCGATTTCAGAAATGTCTAGCGAGGGGACGTGAATCGCCCTCGAAGATTTGCTTGTCCACAAGCAAACTCAAAGGCTGGATCTTTGAAGAACAACTGTCACTTCCGTATCCTCTGCTTGGGTAGATCCTCCCACTTAACCAAGTATTCACGGTGGAGGCGCCTCGAAGATGGCGGCTCTGCGGAATCGAATGGCCTCGAATTATCAAAACTAATTTGCCCTCATCATCCGGGGTGGCAAATCCAATGGGAAAGATGCGATGTTGTCCCAGCGCCTTTTTGGTAGCTGACACATGGAACCGCGTTGTGAACTCTTTGTCGCCGGAAGACCGATCGCCAGCCACTTCGGCCCACCACGTCGACCCAACTCTGAAGGTCCATAGTGTCGGCGGCTTAAGTTTCGGGCCTTCTTGCCGAGGGTAAGGCGCTATCGGCTGAAGCTTGTCAGTGCCGCAAATCATCGATCTCGAAAGACGCTCTGCTTTCGTCTCGATGCGGTATATTGTTTTTGCTGATTTTGGGCTTTCTGTATATTTTCCCTAAGTGCCCTCATAATATCCTGGTTCTCCTGTAATAAATCACCAGCACTGGGAACTCTACTGTCACTCAACAATAAGTCAAGAAAGCTCGGAGCGTCATATCCATATAACGCTCGATATGGTGTCATCTGGATGCTCATGTGATGGGTGGTGTTGTAACAGTACTCACATAAGTATAACCACCTCACCCATGCCTTCTGCTGTCCTGAACTATAGTTACGCAAGTACCCTTCCACCCATTTGTTGACGATCTCCGTCTGCCCATCTGTCTGGGGGTGGTAGCTGGTACTAGGGGTGAGCTCTGTCCCACAAAGCTTGAATAACTCCTGCCAGAAGTTACTCATAAATCTGCTGTCCCTGTCGCTAACTATACTGCGAGGTAAACCGTGCAGCCTGAATACCTCTCGGAAGAACAAATCAGCAATCTGAGTAGCCGTGTGTGTAGTAGTGATTGCGAAAAAGTGTGCATATTTCGTCAATCGATCTACCACCACGAAAATACTGTCCTTCCCTTGAGCTTTTGGTAAGCCCATGATGAAGTCCATGGATAAACAATCCCACTTCCTCTCAGGAATAGGAAGCGGCTGTAGAAGACCTGCAGGGTATGTGTGCTCTTGCTTGTTCTGCTGACAAACAAGACATTCCCTGACATACTGGAGAACATAGGACTTGAGACCCTTCCAAGAGAATCTCTCTTGTACCTGCCGATAGGTCTTATAGTACCCGGGATGTCCCGCCATGGGTGAATCATGCAATGACCTCAAAACCCTGTCCCTCATCTCAGAACCTGGGACCAATAAAATCCTCCCTTTGTAGATGATAAGGTCATCTACAAGTTAATACATGTCATCCAACACTGATCCATCTATGATGCTAGAGGCCCATGGGTCCTTAGCATACTCTGCTACTATCTGATGTCTCCAGTCTTCTGAGACCAATGTAATAGAACTCAAGTGAGGACGGCGAGATAATGCATCAGCAACCACATTCTGAGTGCCCTTGACATAAGAGATGTCAAAATCGTAAGACTGAAGCTTGCTGACCCATTTTTGTTGTCTCTCATTAAGATCTCGCTGCCCAAGAAAATGCTTCAGACTATTATGATCGGTTTTCACAGTGAACTTACTACCAATCAAGTATTGCCTGAATTTGGCCATCGCATGCATGATAGCCAACATTTCCTTATCATAAATACTAAAACTCCGTTCAAGCCCTCGTAGCTTCCTGCTCTCATAAGCTATAGGGTGTCGATCCTGCATAATAACTGCACCAATACCCTCACCACTGGCATCGCAATGTAACTCAAAGGGTTTAGTGAAGTCCGGTAAAGCCAAAACAGGACACGAAGTCATGAGAAGTTTGAACTTCTCAAAGCACGCTTGTGCTAGTGGGGTCCACACAAAAGCACCGTTCTTAGTCAAATCGGTTAGTGGTATGCGAGAACCAGCTAACAAACCGGCGGTAGAAGCACACAATCCTACAAAATCCACGAGGCATTGTCCAAGAAGTCACCGGTGTAGGTAATCAATGATATGGCTCGAGGCCTTCTCACGGGTCCATGCTAACTCTGCTCATTGATTATTGTCCCGGATATAAAGATACGCCATGCCCAATCACCACTTGGACTCCTTAATACCGGGGCTCACATCAAGTATACCGATTTACCTCATCAAATTAATACGCCCATATGTTCTTCCCGCGGTTACTATAACAAACCGGGATGTGATGAAGGCACTAAAAATAAATTTCCTCAAATGAGGATGGAAAACCCTGTTCATTGTCAACTGAAACGTGGCTGGAGCATTGGTTAACCCAAATGGCATAACCAAAAAATCAAAGTGTCCACAGTGACATCTGAACACCGTTTTCTCTATGTCCTCTTCTCGGACTCGTGCGGTGATAACGGCACGTTCTCGGAAATCAATCTTTGATATGGCTCCATGAGCTTCGTCTATCAATAATCTATCGAGGGAATAGGATGCATTTCTTCGGTTTCATTTGACATTGATTAATCGATACACATTCTAAGTGTACCATCCTTTTTCTTCACCAAAACAACTGATGAAGCAAAGGGTGACTTACTCGGCCTGATGTGCCCCATCGCTAACAGCTCCTGAATAGTCTTCTCAATCTCATCTTTCAGACGCTTGGGGTGCCGGTAAGGAGTAATCATAATTGGTTTTGTGCCCTCCTCCAGCTCTATAATATGCTCAATACCTCTATCAGGAGGTCTGCCTGGTGGAATAGCACTGAATACCTTCGCATGTTTGATTCGAAGTTCCTGCACATCTGGATGGTATGGAGAAGCTTGCTGATCCAACTGTGAAGGCATTAGCTTGCATTCAGCAGCCCACTCTACCATATCATTACGAATCAAACGCTCCATTCGCCGAAGTGAAATCTCCCTAAGGTTGCTGTCCCTGATGGCTTTAAGAACATGGTTTGTGCCATCAATGGTGAACTTCATCTCCATGTCACGCAAATTAAGCGTGAACTCTCCTATTGCATGAAGCCACTTCATGCCAAGAACTACATCAGTTCCACCCATGTTTACCACATAAAAATCTGCCTTGAACTCAAAATTGTTAAGTTTCAAAGGCAAGTCGGGTATCATCCTCTCACAATCGAGAGTGTTTCCATCTGCAACCCTCACACGAATGCCTTCAAACTGCTCAGTTTGAATACCCCGTTTCTCCACTAACCGTGAATCGATGAAGTTATGAGTTGCACCTGTATCAAGGAGAGATATGACCCTTTGACCAGCTAGGATCCCACGAAGTCTGAAAGAACCCTCTTTCTGCATGCTGGACATATGAGCCTCCTTAAGTTCTGTTTCCTCTGCAATTTCTGCTTCATTTTCTGATTCTTCTCCATCTGTATCATAGATTGGAGCTCGCTGATCAGAAAAATCAGTCAATGGTTCTTCCTCATAAAACCACTCCATATGCTTGTTTTGCCCTTTTGGTTTGAGGGGGCAATCATGATTAAAATCATACGGACCTTTGCAGTAAAAACAGAGTTTTCTCCTTCTCAAATCATTCATGGTTTCTCGATCTAAAGGGGCTGCAAATTTCTTTTTCTGATCTGTATTATCAGCCTTCTTTGGATCTGATTTATTTTCCGTGTATGATGTTGTAGGCTTCGAGCTCCAGCTAAAAGGCTTACGAGGTGTAGATAGCTCCATGCTGCGAGCTTTCCTCATTGCCTCCTGTAAAGTAGGTGGATCAAATGCTTTTATCCAACCTTTCATGGGCTCGAAAAGACCTTCAATAAATAATATGACCAGCCTTCTCTCTAAGATCCCTGTCACCATAACAGATAGTCTTTGGAATTCACCAATGTACGATTCCAAGCTACCTAACTGTTTCAGCTATGCTAAATCTCTGAAGAAAAGCTCCGGATCCCTTCTGTCAAATCTCTCTACCAGTCTATCAGTAAACTCCTGATACGAGGTAATCCTGTCATGATGAAGGGTAGTCATACCATGAATCCACCAGTCATGTGCTACGCCATCTAGATGAAGTGCTGCAAAGCGAATGGCATCCACCTCAGGCATGGGGCGTAGTGTCAGGAAAGTATCCAGTTTACTAACCCAGGCACGTGCTATAACTCTGCCACTGCCATCAAAGTGAACTAAGGTTAGTTTGTTGGTTGCCTGTTTAAGATCACTCTGTTGGTGTCTAGGACGCCTGTCATTCCTGTTCCTGGTGTGCTCTCTCTTCTGGCTCATAAACCTGTCAAAGTTAAGGTGCTCCTTAACCCTTGGTGGCAAATTATCCCACTCATCATGCATCGCCATAATATTATCTGCAAAATTTATTTCACCACCTTGTTCAGCTTCATCCACTTCCTCAGCATCATCTCTGGTGAACGTGGGAAATGTAGCTCTCTCATAGGTGCGTACTAGATCTATAATCCTCTGTGGCTGTCTATGGATACTGCCATCTCTATCTGAATCCAAACTACGAGCTCTGTTTAATGACAAATTCTGAACATTCGTGCTGAGTTGTTGAAGAATAGTTGCAACCTGCTCTTGCCCTGCAACCATGCCTCTAAGCACGTCTTTGGCTTCTCTGTCCTCATCCTCCCAGTTATTTCTGTGAGAACTTTCTCCAGCCCTGTTCGCCATATTGTCAAAATCTAATTCCTCCTCCTGATCTGCAAACGGAAATGGTGGAAATGGATTCTGGTCGCCTCTTTGATTTCTAGGGCCACCTCTGAAATAGGACTTACCAAAACCCTCTCTGTTTGACTTCATAAATTCTCAAACCCCACAAGCTGGCAAGATGTGAGCTCTGATACCACTGTGATGAGCCCTGCTGGCTCTCAGTTCATAACCCTCTTTTCTTAAATCTTTAAAGTGTTTTTTTAGAGTTTTTTAGAGAAATCTTAGTAGAAAGAAGAGAAGGGGCGCAGCATATTTTGCTCACAAAAGAGAAATTTAAACTTATTCCTTCAAATTGAAAGTACAAAATGTATTATCAAACACCAACAGATAGATTAGGAACAATAAACATACCAATCAGGCTCCAGATTATTTAAATAAGAAACTGGCCAGGTCTACAGCCGGAAATGGTGAAAATCAGCATAAAAGCACGCCCAAGCTCCAGACAAGGTTTCTCCAACTCAGAAATTGGTCACAAAGCACTGTAATAGCTAGCCGCCCAAGATGGATGTCAAACCCCTCTCAAAAAGAAGGCGTTTTCCTTAACTGCTTCACACGCCTTTCTCAAGGCACAAGAACCAAGGTAGGCCGTACGGCCATGAACAAGAAGGAAATGAATCTCTGAAGAAGAATTCCAGAAGCAAGAAGTACGCCACCAAGAACCCCTCAGTTATTATCAAGCATAAACAACTGCAAAGTAAAACTCTGTCTGAAATCTGTAGAACTTCTGTGTGAAGCCCTCAACTGTACGGATTCGGCTGATCTCTCACAGCTTCAAACGTACTCAACATTGAAGAGTTTCCCGTTCTCCAATGGACACAATGATCAAACCCTGCTCTCAGGAGAATGCTCAGAGAAAGATGCTCAAGGCAATTCGAAAATAATCAAAAGGTGAGTTTCTATTGCCAAAAATGCCTCTTTATGCAAAGCACGCATTTCCATAATGATACGCCCATTTTAGGTTTTCAAAATATTATAATATTTTAATATATCACTTTCCAATAGTTGGGCGCACTTTTATAATATTTAAAGTCATTGAAATATTATAATCCTCCTTTCTCATTTAAGTGATATAAAAATATAAATAAAGTCAAGGTGACTTTATAAAAAGGGCGTTTTAAGTTAATAAATTAACTTAATCACTTAAAATCCCGTAGAATGCTCAAATCACAGGATAATCTCGTGCCGTCAGAAGCAATGAACTCCTGGAATGCCAACGCTCACTGGGATCTAAACACTGTCCACTGAAAACACGAACAAACAAACTCTCCAAAATGCACCACTGACCCTCTATCTAAACTGGCTAGCCCACAAGGGTCCAATAAAGGGCTAACGCTCTGTTCCCGAGAACTGTCTAGCGAGGGGACATCACAGAAGCCATTCCCACCAAGCGAGCTACGTCCAAGGTCGTGTGTGAGTTCTTAAAAGAAAACATTGTCACACACTTTGGAGTTCCTCGCAAAATTGTGACAGATAATGCAACATGTTTCTCATCTAAGGAGCTAATGGAGTTCTGTTTTGATCACAGCATTACACTATCTCATTCATCAGATTATTACCCCTAGGGTAATGGACAAGCTGAGTCATCAAACAAGAATATTGTCACAATCATTCGCAAGTTGGTTGATTCCAGTCAGCGAACTTGGCACAAGAAACTTTACGATGCTCTCTGGGCCGATAGAATTACTCCGAAGAGAGCCATTGGTACCTCACCCTTTATACTCCTGTATGGTACAGAAGCAATTATACCCATCACATTGGAGTTGTCCGCCTTGCAGTTGGCGACCACAATGGAAGATGGAGAGTTCACAGATCCCATTCAGAAGCGTATCATGTACCTGACTAAGCTTCAAGAAGAAAGGGAAGAGGTAGTAGACAGAATCACTCAGCACCAGGAGTGGGTGAAGAAGATTTTTGACAAGAAAGCTCGCCAATGAGATTTCAAGGTTGGAGATCAAGTCCTCTTATGGGATAAGAGACATGAGCCCAAGGGAATGCATGGGAAATTTGATTCCTTGTGGCTAGGACCTTTCAAGATTCATGAGCCCGCCGGAGAGAACACCTATATTCTCTCGTGCTTGGATGGAAGTCTCCTCCCTCTACCACACAGCGGGCAGTACATCAAGCACTTCGTCCCTTCGGAGGTGGAGTAAGTTCTCAAAACGATCTTTGTAAATATTTTTCATTGCTTTTCGTAATGTGTTTCCTCTTTTTGTGATGTTTTCGTTATGTTGTGTTTCCCCTTCCCGTAACAGTCCTGTCGTGTTTTAGGTGATTAGGAGTCTTGTTTTAGGTGATTAGTAGGGAAGTCCAACTATTAGGTGATTCTTAGGAAGTCTGGTTTTAGGTGATTAAGGAATGTCTTGCAAAATAGGTGATTAGGAAATGATGCTGACTCCGATACCCAATGGACAAGGCACTGGTCTAAGCTTAAACTCCAGAGATTTTATGGTTCTCCTATGCCGTAAGTATCCGCCATGGTCCCCAAACAGAGCCAATGTTGTACTCCAAAATTAAAATTTTTGTTACACTTAGATATTTTGAAGAAATGAGTAAAAGTCTTGTCAAATCAGTCAAAAAGGTCAAATCTTGGGTGTGCATGTCTTGCATGAGGTGTTTAAAACGCAAAATTTTCAATTTCTGACGGTCTGGGTCTGCTAAGAGCAGCTTAACCTACAAAACCCAGATCTTGGGTTTTCATCCCTAAATTTTAGGAAAACTGCTATTTTTTGAAAATTTTTCGAAATAGTAACGTTTTCTAGGTTTTTCTGGGTTTCTTTCGAAACGGATACTGGCAAAATTTTCTAAAAATAGAAAATTTCTAAAAATACAAAGTTGGTCCGACAGGGTCCGAACTGATTTTGATTGGCTCAAAATGTGTCCGTATCAGGCTGGTGCAGTCAGAATCTTAAAAAGATCAGTTTTGCCCTACTGGGTCTGTTCTGCTTTTTCAGAAGCATTATCTGGAGCTCCGAGGTCATCAATGGAGGTCATCTGACTGCCAGGCGTCAATTTCGGCACTTAAACTTTCAGCAGAAGGTGAAATGATGAACATGCTCGAGGAACGAGGAAGAAAATTGGGATGTCATGAAAATTTTCTAACACTGCTAAGTTTGGGCGCCCCTGTTAAGGAAAGGCGCCCACCTTTTTAGGGCATCAGATGAGTAAATTAGGGTTAGGACCTCCAATAGAAGTTGCTCAGTTTTCAGTCAGCTTCGCGATGGATATACCCGTCAGAGCATCCGACGATCCAGTATCCGGCAAATTCAAGTCAAAGTGAAAGGTATAGAACGAAGATCTGAAACTTGAAGAAGAAGATAAATTGAAGATTTTTCTAAGTCTGGAGAAACTGGGCGCCCTAGTTGAAGAAAGGCGCCCAACTTTTCAAGGTTTCAAACAGATGAATTTGCAGTCAAGGTTATAGCGAGATGTCTTCAGAATGCAACAGGATTTCCAGTGAGCTATCCAGCACGACAAACGGGCTGGAGTCGCTCGGATTCAAGGGGCAGTGGAAGACGATGTGAGTTTGAAAAAAGAAAATCGAAAAGCAAGGTGAAAATACAAAAAATAAACCTTTCACAGTTGGTATTGCGAAATAGCACGAGAGGACTTAAAATCCACTTTTGTAGCGGTGTTCCCAGAGGCCTCACGAAATCCTCTCGGCCATAGCGAGTCAAACACGTGTCCAGATGCTCGAGACTCAGTCCCAACAAGGTCGCCAGGTGGAAGTAAAGGCGATGGTACAGAATTTTTTTTCTAAGTCTGGTAGAAATGGGCGCCCCAGTTGAGGAAGGGCGCCCAAGCTTTTGAAGCTCATAATAATGGATTTTGCAGAAGTAGCATCCAAAAAGGTCTCACCAAAATCAGTCTAGCTATCCAGTGAGCTTGTCAGCCAGTCAATCGGATCAACGTCGCTCCCGGAATCGAGGATTCATCAGAAAATCAAAGGGAGAAGGAAGAACTTGGAAATCAGAAAAATGGCTAACACTGAAGAAGTTGAGCGCCCCTAGAAGGAAAAGCCTCTCATAAATTTGAAGGTCAAAATCAAGTTTTTAGCAGGAGGTGCCTCCAGAACATCCTTCTCAGTTTCAGTCAGACTCCGCCATGGACCACTCAACTCGCCTATCGGGTAAATCTGTCAACGAGAAATCAGAGGTGAAGTAGCACGTCAAAAGGGAGAAAAGTTGAAAAAGTTGAAATTTTGACTAACACTGGTGAAAATAAGTGCCCCTCTTGAGGATAGGCGCCTAAAGTTTCATGCCTTAGGAGAATTTTCAAGAGTTTTCAAATTTCAAAATTTGCAAGAGAAGGATGGCGTCCAAGTTCAAAGGGCTGAGATTTAGGGTTTTGAAATAAAAACAAAAAGAAAGAAAAACCTAAATCAAAACCTAAGTCTATTTAACTCTTCAGGCACTAAATGTATTTTTCATTATTTTGAGGGTAGCATCAGGAGGAGAAAGTTGGGCAGCAAGTTTGAAAGAGATTTTTTGTGATTCAGAATCCATAGTTGCTGGTTTTACATCAGATTTTCAGACCAGCAGGCATAAAGCGCGCACGGTTTTCATTCTTTTTTGTTCGGAGATCAAATTTTTCCAAGGTGAAATTTGGGCTTTCAATTTTTCAGTCATGCGGGTCTTTTGCCTCAATCTTAGAAGAATTTTCAGAACTTCATCAAGTTGCAGCAAGTGCTTTTATCTTGCATGTCGAGTGAAAACCACCAGTGCGATAAATTTCAACCATCGGGTCCTTTCCAATCAGTCTTCTGAAGAAAACCCATATGGCAGCTTTTTTCAGGAAAGTTCAAAAACCTAGGGTTGGCTGCTTTTTCGATCAAACATCAGGGTTTTACAAATCCCATCAACTGGGTCCATTCCTAATCATATTCTGAACAAAACCCAGATGCCAGCTTTTTTCGGGAAAAATTGAAGAAATTAGGGTTTGCTGCTTTTTCAGGCTAAATCCAAGTTTTTTAAAAACGGACGATCTGGGTTGTCTTGTATCGATATTCTGAACAAAACCCATATCTGAGAAAAATTTCTCAAAAATTCGTCCGTTGGAGCACAAAAATCAGCATTCTAAAAATAGAAATTGTTCAAGACTTGTCTGAAACAAGGCGAGTTTACAGTCATTCTTCGAATTTTCTAAAATGGAGTACACTCCTAATGTTTTCAAGTCCGAATCAGCTCTCTTTCACAATTACATCAAAACAGCTGAGACAGACTTGCATCATGTCAAGCCGGTGTTCGATCTACATGCCTTGGAGAGAGCGTCATGTTTTCAAAGTCAAAACTTATGAGAGTATATCCAAAGAGTTCATCACATACAGACAAAGGGTGGTTGAAGCTCTTCTTTTCATCAGCGAATTCGTCATAGAGATCCCCTCTCAGTACAGTCTTGAAGACGGTTCCTACGTCGGGCTTGAGGAGGTGCAAAATCAGTTCCAGAATGTTGTTCATAGTTGCAGTCCAGTTGGCGGAAGGATAGGCCATATTTCAGTGATGTCAGCAAAGTTCGATAAAGCGGCCAATGAGGTCGAAGATTTCCTGAGATCTATTGCAGATGCTGAAGATATTCTTGAAAAGTGGTGTTTTGCTATTGACGGCATAGATGCACCAAATCGGGACGCAATCTCTAACTTCCTAGCGGATGTGATCGAGCTTTAAAGCAGCTTTCTTCTAGAAGCTTTCTTTCCCGCTTTCTTTGTATTCTTGGAATAAATCTTATCCATTCTTTGAGGATAGAAAGAGATAAGATGTAATAGTTGGTGTTTCCCGCTTTTCTGCTTTCTAGGGTTTTATCTTTCTAGATTTAGTAATAAAGCCTTCTTTTTGAGCAAGCCCTAGATTGTGAAAGCAAGGAGATTTTAGGGTTCCCTACTCTGCTTCTCTATAAATAAGAGCCTTTGCTCATTTAGTTTCTTTAACGGTTATTGTCATAGCAAATTGCGAGCCTACATTGCAGCAAGTTGTTATTCAGTTTCAGTTCGCTTAGTTAAACCGTGCTAGTGAGAACAAAACGCTGAGCCTATTGTGCCTTCTATTTGTTGCTCAAGTATTGTTCATTTGTGTTGTGATAAGCAAATTGTTGAGCCTTTTTAGCCAACAAGGAGTTAGTAAGATTGCTGTTTTCTATTGTGTTAAGAATAAGTTTGCAAGCCTCCTTAGCTGCAACTTCTTGTTCAAGGCATGTTAGAAGTGAGCTTTGTTTTAGAGATTTGAGTAATAAAATCATGAGCCTCTTTTGCCTTGGTCTAAAATCTCAGATTTTCGTTATCAGTGTTCTACTTTTATGATCTTTATTTCAGCTTGCAGTGAAGTGTGTAGGTGTTCGTTGAAAGAGAGATTGTTGAAGTATTTTTGTCAAAGAATCTACCTTGTTAATTTCTAACTTCTCTTGCTCTGCTATTACTCGAGAGGTTAGGAACGGCTTTAGTTAAAGTTAGTCGTAGTTGAACTTCTTATCAGAAAAACACAGCTGCGGCGTTTGTGTTTAAAAAACCTTGTGCTCTAAGCTGATCAAAAAGATAGGCAACTTAGTTTTAGTTTACTTTCTTTCAAACACCATCAGCAAGAGGGAGCTTCCCCTCCTAATTTGAAGAGCAGTTTATCTGTGCATAGCTGTCCGTTTTCAAATCCGCATTCCAGAGGTGCGAATTTAAACGCCAACAATATCTCAAAGAGGGTTTCTTTCCCGACCACACCTCAATAGGTGTCTTATCAACAAGAGTTGATGTAGGAGATTTGTTTACCAGATAGCATGCAGTGGCAACAACTTCAACCTAGAACTTTTGTTCAAGGCCAGCTGCACTTAGCATACTCCTGGCCCTCTCTATCAACATCCTGTTCATCCTCTCTGCAACTCCATTCTGCTGAGGGGCATATGGAGTTGTCTTATTCTTTTCAATCCCATGTTCTTTACAAAAATTGAAATCTGTGGAACAAAACTCACCATTGTTATCTGTCCTCAAACACTTAATCTGCCTACTAGTTTGATTTTCTACCAAGGCCTTACACTTTTTAAACCAACTGAAGACTTTAGATTTACTTCTGAAAAATAAATAAATGTCCTACTGTAACCATCTATGAAAGCAACAAAATATATAGATTTTGATAGCGAAGAAACATTTAGAGGACCAAAAACATCAGAATGCACATAGTCCAAGACCCTAGAAGATTTGTGAGAACTGTGATAAAATTGAACACAGTTTTGCTTTCCATAAACACAATGTTTGCAAAAATCAAACTCAAGATTACAATCATCAAGCTCCTCAACAAGGCATTTATTTTTCAGGGTTCTTAAACCCTTTTCACCAATGTGACCAAGTCTTTGGTGCCAAAGCATTGTTTTCTCAACAAGTAACTTTATCTCCAAAGCATGAGCACCCTTGGGTACCCAAAAAGCACGACCATCAAAAGTAGATGCAACTTTTTTCTTTGTTGCTGGTTCCAATGGTGAGGATAGTGACTCAAAAATTCTTTTCTTCTTTTCCATAGAATAACTATTGCACTGAATTGTGCATGCATCCACCTGAAACAGAGTGCCTATCCGAACACCCTTAGCAAGCACCATAGCTCCTTTTGTCATCTTGCATCCTACATTCAAGAAAACAACTTGCATATCCAAATCATTTAACTTACTTACAGAAAGAAGGTTTCGTGCCAAACCAGGGATATGCAGGACACCATCGATCCCCTTTACTCTACCATCTGGGAATTTTTTCTTGACTCTTCCACGGTCAACAACATTCAGGTGAGAGTCATCACTCAGGTACACCTTCCCACCATCATAACTTTCATACTTAGAAAACCAATCTCAATGCGAAACCATGTGGAAAGAAGCACCAAAGTCTATTAGCCACACATCTTGTGATGCATGTGTTGCCAAGGCAGCGACAAAAGCATCTACATCATCCTGAGAGGATTTATTAGATGCAAAATTTTGGAGTAAATCCGACAGCGTAACGGTATCTCAACACAACTTCATCCAACTCCAAAATACACATGTGCTCAATATATAAGAGCTTACAATGCATAAAATAAACATTTCTAAAACAATTGCCAAAGGCTGAAAATGCAACGTGGAAAGCGCCAAAAACACTACACACGCATAATGGTAAATTTCCAATTGTCACCACATGACATGCTGCAAAAATCTGCACTTGCCAAAATAACTGCACCTCGAAAACTCACATTCCATGTAAACTCAACACAGAAATAGAAAAATCCTTTATGCACAACTCCATATGTAAAAATTGACTCCACATCTGAATAGAAACTGCAAGTTGTAACTCACAAGACAAAGTGAGAAAATTAGCAACATTTAATATTATGGAAAAATCAAAGCTACGGAAAAATCAAAAGTTGAGACACCTTATTTTTCCTAACATTGTCTAGGTCTAGGCTGACACTGCAGTGTCAAATTTTTCCAAAATTGACCAAGTTCCTGAAATTGGTTGGCCCAAGTACGAATATTTCATCATGATTGGATAGTGCATCTAAAAATAAACCTTAATCCTTTTAGAAGTTTCTCAATTTTTTCGAAGACAAGGAAGAACCGATCTAAAGGCTACTACCCAGTTTTTCTCGCATGTCCGTTTCAATCAGGAAATTTCGCAAAAAATCCTTATTGGCAGTAAATCGGTATCCATCTAAATTTTGCATATAAAGTGTAAAATAATTGATTCGTTTGATTTTCTCTAGACTTGATAATTCATAAAGCAATATTAAATATTTGGGGAAGTCTGCTGCCCATTTTAACTCGATCAATGACCACTTAGTATTTAGCCGATTCACTTGAATTTTCTTCACGTCGTGCTCTAGTGACATCATTATCATGTGATCTTTCCTATGCGGGGATTTCTTGGCCAACTAAATGGGACCCTTACAAAACATCCACATAATCGATTCAGCTAGAATTCCTCATAGTATGTACAGTGATCAACATTACATCATGCTAATGTCATTCATGCGACTTTTACACTTGACACACAATTACATCGTGCCGACATCATCATATCTTTTGATGACATCTGAACCCGACATCTAAAGTATAAAAGAACCAATTCACTTAGACTTCCCCGCAAGCAGGCCTAGAATTTGACGGCCACCCCTACCTGTCATACAAAATTTTTGTGACGGTCTGATCATTTAAATGTCTGTCATTTGACGTTCAGTGAAAAATATAAATTGTAAAAGCCAATTACCTGTAACACAAATGTTAGTTCAATTCTCAAATTCATCTATCTAAAATCACATTTAAATACCAATTTCAAACCTGCCAAGAAATAATTATATAAAATTAAAAATAATTTAAACCTAAAATTCATCTATCTATTTAAAACATAAATTATTTGTAAAAACCAATTACCTTAATATAAACATAGGATATTGAAAAAAAATGAAAGCTCCCGATTACATGTAAAACAAATGTTATTTGAAAAAAATGAAAGTTCTTGTTATTTTATTATTCATATGGATATACTATATATATTTAAAAAAATGTAAAATTAGAAAACACTGGTAATTAGTAATAAATGTAAAAATCTTGGATTTACGTTACAATTAATAAGAAATTTCTAAATTTATATTAAAAATAAATCTTGTTCTAAAAATTAAAAAACAATCATATTTTATTTTAAATTAATATACTTTTTATAATAAATATTATAAATCATATATATTAATATTTTTTATTCAAGGGGTAAACGTTTTTTGGCCGGAGCTATGAACCGGATACAACATTCAACAATACCACCCCAACGGGGTTTGAACCTTGGTGGCAAGAACAACAATGCCACCGATAAACCAACACAGCTATGAACCGGATACAACATTCAACAATACCACCCCAACGGGGTTTGAACCTTGGTGGCAAGAACAACAATGCCACCGATAAACCAACACACCATGCTACCGGCAAATCATATATATTAATATAAATCAATAAAATTATCAAAATTTTAAATTTATTGTTGAAAATATTTTAAAAATTAGAAAGTACTATATTCTATCTTTAAAAATTTTATTTTGAAAAGATTTTGAATTATATTAATATAAAGATGATAACTATTAGTAAAAATGTCAAAATTTTAAATTTATGGTAAAAAAAACATTTTTAAAATTAGAAAGAATTATATTCTATCTTTGAAAAGATTCTAAACTAATTTATATTTTTATAATAAATATTATATATATATAATAATTTTTTACGGTTTGATAATAATTTAAAGTGTCATATTTACGGTTTTATAAAAATATAGCAAGTCAAATTATACGGTCTAATAAATTTTTGAGTTGTAATATACGGTCTAAAATGCAAAAAACGGTCAAATAGACCATCAAATTCCAGGCCTGCCCGCAAGACCACTTGAAGCTAGAATTCTCACAAAAGGTAAACCTGCGGAAAAGATAAGTTCATCTAGATAGCAGACCAAAATTACTATTAAAAGTCGGTTCACTTTCAAAGATCCACAACTAGAAAATAAAAGGAATATTAAAAGCCATAAACGATGTGCTGTGAAGAATCAACCTCCATCTAAAACCGACATTACAAAAGCACATAATTTGAAAGCTGTGCTTCAAATTCAAATTTTGGTAAACAGTCACCCGCCTATAGCATTAATTGCTCACTAACTTTCCTTGTGCATTGATTTCCGAATGATCCTCACGGATTTTCCTAAGTTTTAAGTGAAATTTTACAATGCAATTGTCAGCAAAAGCATTTTGGAACGGGGCTGGGGGACGTGTATTGGGGGGACGGCGGATGGGAGGGAAGTCAATTTTTAGGGGACGGTAGGGAACAGCTATTTAAAATAGGATTTTTTTTTAAAATATAATTTTTTTCAAATATTCATATGATAAAGCAATTATTATAGAACCTTAACAGATAATATGAGAGTTAAATTGATATTTTCATTTCATAGAAAGCAACAAACAAATGAAGTTTTAACAAAATTTAATTGCATTCATTGACAATGTGGCATGTGCATATATATTATATAAAAATTATATCAAAATGCTCAAAGACTGCAAGTTTCAAATAGAAAATCAAAATGACAAAAATATAGAAATATCAAATATGCAGTTGTCTCCAATGATGGAGTCTTGACCTTCTTTTTCCCTTTGCTCACTTCTCTTTCCTTGTCACTGGTTTCCCACAATTGTGCTCTTCTTCTTTCACTCTTCACAATTTCAAAAATGAAACAAATGAATTGTTTTTGTTTGTTTTGAATGATATATTGTTGTTTTTAGGTTAAGATTTACAAGGGACCCCACATCCCTTTACTTTATAATAATTTTGTGTTTTAAAAAAAAGCAATTTATAATTTGTTGGACCATAGTCATTCCCGGCATGAACGAGACGTCTAGGCATCCCCTGGCCGTATTGGGATGGCTAGCTGTCCCTTGCCGTTTCCTGTGTTTTGACAAATGTCTTTGGGACGTTTCCAAATTTTTTTAGCCATTTGAAGATGGCGCATGGACGTTTTCGATCGGGGAGGCCTCTAAATATGTAAGGTACACGTCTTTGGGTTACATAGGCACTAAGAGATAAAAGCACAAAGTGATACTAGAATCCCAAAAATTCTCGACGTTCATTACACATAGAGGTTTATTTTCTTTCAATCCAGTTACGTATTGTTGTGACCTTTTCACACATTGCCCTATTGCAAATGGGGACCCCAAGTAGTTTGCTTCTTTTTAGGGTTTTGCCTTTGCACAACAATTTCATGAGGTCATTGCTTTGAGAGTTTCAAGTCAGAGTTTTGAATTATCACTTGAGCCAATTGGAGAATTCAAGCTCGGAACAGTGCCCAAATGTCATGGAAGTGCTCAAAAGGTCCGAAAGACGAGGATCGCCTGTGCTTTGAGTCAATTCTGACACTTCCTATTTTTTAGGGATTTTTTTGCTTTTTCGTTTTTCTCGTTTTTGACATTTTTGGACCAATCTGGGATCCCTATTTTTTTGGGATTTTGCTTTTTCTATTTTTAGAAAGTTAACCCTGGTCATAGAGTCAACATTTCCATTTTTAGAATCAAAATCAGGCCACCAGATGTAAAAAAAATGAAAAATCAAGCAAAAATCAAGAAAACCATAGAAAAGCAATGAAAAATTTGGAAAAATCAAGAGGAAAAAGCATATGGCGAAGAGGCAAGCATGAAATCCATGGCGACCAAGGATGGAAAATGGTGCAAGTCTGAAGAAATTCGCCCATGGAGAATGGAAAAGATTCTCCAAAGTCCGCTATACAACATGGAAAGAAGACCATGAACTCCACCCTTGCTATGGCAAAGACAATGTCAAATCCGCCCAGGCCTTGAAGAGGGAATGGCATGAAGTCTTGGAAGTCTGCCTAGAAGTTGCCAAGACACTCTAAAGTCCGCCCATGCCTTGGAAGAAGTGTCTTGAAGTCCGCCCACCTCAAGGAAAGCTTGGCAAGAAGCTAGCAAAGTCCGCCTAGCCTAGAGCGAGGAAGAAAATTCAAAATTTGGCTAAGTGTAGATGCCTTGCCTATGTAATGTTACCTTGGGGAGAAAAATTTCATGAAATTGACTAAGTATTTGATGCCTCGGAAAATGAAATTTGAATTTTGGCTAAGTGTAAAAAGAAAATACATATGGAAAAAAAGTTCCAAAGTCCGCCCTCAAGCATGATAAAAAAAATAAAAATTCTAAGGCATGAAATGTCTAGAGAAGAAATATCAACACAACTCCAAAGTTCGACTTGGCAAAGGTAAGACGTCGAAGCACATGGTAAAGTCTGAGTTCTTCCAAAGAAGGATGTCCAAAGGAGGGAAAAGTCCGCCCTAGGCCAAAAGGAAGGGAAATTTGTCTAAGTATTGATGGAGTTCGCCTAGGGGAGATGGTTAAATAGCATGACAAAAATTTCTAAGGCATGGAGAAAACGGGAATGGCAAAGAAGTTTGGAAGTCCGCCTTGGCTAAAGGGAAGATCAAAATGATGTAAAATAAATAAATACTTAGCCATGGGTAAATTAAAGTAGCCAAAAATTAAACGGGTTGGAAAAGATTATACTTTGGATAATTTATTTCGACACTTAGGAAATAACATGCCTTAGACAAAAACAAATTCGCCACAGATGACTTGGAAGAAAATTCTTGGAAGTAAATGAAATGCGCCGGGAAAAGAGAAAAATCCATGATTTAACAAAATTTTTCCATAAGAAGGTTGGAAAATCGAATTTAATACATTGGATATTTAATATTTTCCAACATTTAAAGAAATACAAATAAACACTTAGCTAAAAATCAAATTCCAAAGAGAAAATTTAAGGATTTTAGCTGAAGGTGGCGCTTGGATAAGCTTGCCATGAGGGTTTTTGAAAAAAAAAATAGAAGCTTGCCTTGATAAAGAGAATAAAACAAATTGAAATCAAGAGAAAAGATGAAATTGCTAAAACAAAATCGAACTCTTCAGCTTTATAATGAGTTTCAGCAACTCATTCTTCACAAGTTCGATTGAAGAGAAGTTAATCTCTCTCAAGATTGCAAGAATATTCAAGGCAAGGTCAATTTTTTTTTCTCAGTAGAGGAGTAAATTTTTATGCTGGAGGACGTGATTCTTGGAGAAGTAAATTAATTCTTGGCTGAAAGGCGTACTTCTTAGCAAATTGGCACATTGTTTCATTGAATTTTTGGTTAAATTTTCAGAAGTAGAATTTGATTTGCAGCCAGAGGATATTTCCAAAGGTTTGAAGTTTGGTTGGCTAAGTTTCTCAATTCTTCTTCCATCTTATTCACTCTAGCTAAGTTTTGGCAAAATTTTAATCAAGTTTGCCCATTTTCAACTTGTTTTTTTCACAAAAAATTATCTTTTCAATAAGTTGAAAGTAAAACTTTCGAATAAAGGCCCGGAAATAAACTATATTTAAAAGTATCCGTGCTAATGTTAATTCTTTTTATTTACTGCAGGTTAATGACCACACAGGGAGAATCATCAAGAAAGGTGCAGATGAAGTTTGCCAGCAAAGGGTTGCAGCGTGAGTAAAAAAATAATTCTAAGTGGAAAAATATTACAGACATTGATCTTGGGCATGTGGACTTTGAAGAATTTAGGAAAAGGATGTACGGAAACGATAAATTGCCGACACCAATTGCTTGACAGATGGTGAGAAATGGCATCTTCCAGGCACTCGGATTTCTGCCAGCGATAGAATGTGTTGAATTGATGGTGGAGTGCGCCATCCATTATGATGCGCAGGAAAGGAAAATTGTGGCACCTGATGGGAGGATATTAGCTTACCTTGGAGAAGTGGCAATTTAGGAAGCATTTGGCATCTCGGCGCACCATCGGACTGTATATAAAACTAAGGAGGATGCCAGAAAGTTGTATGAAGACCAATCTGAACTTTGTGCCACAAATATTAACAAGTCATGGTTGGAAAAACCGAGAGCCTCTGCCAAGAAAATGCCCAAGAAGCTGCGCCGAACAAACTTCAAGGAGGAATATGGGGATATTATCTTGTTGTTAAACAGGATAGCCGACAATCCACAAGGAGCACCTTTTGAGACATGGATGTACTATTTCATCGATTAAATCACCTCTGGTGTTCGGATGTTCAACTGGTCCCGGATGATTAGCGATAATGTCCACGAGTAGCTAATCAATCTAGAGAAGACAAAATCATTCCACATGAGCTCCTACATCTTCTATCTGTTGGCCAGGACTTACAGATATTCAGGACTGATATGCAAAGGCAGAGTAGGCAACAGTGAGAATGAATTCAAATCGTATGACTGTTACCCGCAACTGCAGCTCAGAGAGAAATGTCACTTCAGATGGGCTCATGATGCTTTCCTCATATACATCACCAGAATACTCCAAGGAGGAACTCACCAAAGGCTGAGTCATGAAGCCAAAAGCTTGATTAGTAGATATGGATCCTGGTTTATCCAGTTTCCAAGGTTCATGTACATAAGGATCCAGGTATTCATTGGAAATCCTTACAGGCTTCCAATCTATCCTACAAATAGGATGATTTTGCTAGAGGTCCTCAGACAACTGGAGGATTACCAGAACATCCAAAGGCCAAAGTAGAAGGCAGCTGTCACTTTCCCATTCTTCATTGGGAACATGTTGGAGTCCTGTCCATCGGCGCAAGCAGCTGAAAGTGCCAGGTTGGAAATTCAATGGTATCCGTTCACGACTTATCGGTCCAGGGCCAATTTTGACCCACATAACCACATTTGGACCGTGGATGGAAAAAGGTATAAACACACAGTAGACTTGGAGGATTTCTGGGCGAATGCTGCAGACGAGTATGAAGTCAGGAAAAAGTTATGGTCCAAATTGCCAGTGGATTTGATGAGAGCGACTGAATTTTGCCGAGTGCCTGATCAGGTGGAAGATGATGGAGAATACGTCCAACCGTGCTTCGATGAGAGCTGGCCTCTTCCTGCAGTGAAGTGGTCAGAGCCCGAGCTTTTAGATTTGACCACATTAATGAGGCCAGTAATCAAGTATTCTCAGTTGTGGGTTGACCAACAGGTCCAAGAGTTGAGACGGAGAAGAATGACGCTCACTTATGACTTGCTGAGTGAGACGAAATCGTACTCCTCAAATGCAGGCGCATCCCATAGTGCCGAGTTGGTTGAGATTACTGAGAAGAGGAAAGGAGCAGCTGCAAACACAGAGCCTGTCCAAAAGAGATAGAGGGTGGAGCCATCTCATTCTGCTGCATCCAGAAATATTGATGAGCTAGTGGCTATTGCGGACGAATCCCTGGTTGATATGATGATTCCTTCTCCAATTCAGGAGGGTAACAATGAACCAATCCAGTTAGATGACGATGAGCCCCCATCTCCTACGGGTATCAAAATACTGGGTTCTGAGAATGAAATGGACATCCAAAATGATGAATTCCAAGAGGGAATGATTTCCGCTCTTAGAGGAGTTTTGGATATTCCAAGTGCAAAAAATATTCAGGAGGAGGACAACATCGAACAACCCACCATTCTTGACTGGTTAAAGGAAAGAATGAAGATACAAGCGCCAGTTGAGACTTAGGAGGAAGATGACATTGCAGATTTCTTGGCTAGGTTAAAATAAGTTGCTATAAAAAACCCTGCCAAGAAATTTTCCATGATTCAAAGGGACGAAGCAGGTAGATGTTCCGTACAGATTGCAGTGCCAACAGTTGACAAAACACAGGATGAAATCGCTCCCCATGAGTATGCCATTACCACTATAGACCTAGGCCCAACAACAAAAGGCCAAGAAGTTGAAGAGTTGGATAACTCAGTCTCTACTATCAAGGCGAGACTAGAGAAGGAAGTGGTGAAGAAGAAGGAATACAAGAAGGAGGTTGAGCGCTTGAAGGAATACATTCAACACCTGACCAAACTGCTCAACTAGGATGGTGCAGTAGTTCCTCCTCTTCTAAACTCCTCACAGGAAACAACCAAGAACGTTGAGGAAGATATGGTCACGGCCAAGGAAGCCAAGGAATGGATGACAAGTAAAAGCATAGAAGCATCTTCATTCATGGAGAGATTGACACTAGCCTACGGACAAACCTCCTCATTCCTTTGCAGACTGGCTGTCATGGTAGAAGTTTGGGACAACCTCACGGACATTCAGGAGAGGCTCATCCCATGGCTCAAACTGCTGAAGGGCGTCCCAAAACAGGAATTGGTCGACGAAAAGATAATTGCAGCAAGCGCCGCTTATGACTTCCACCATTGGTATTGGGAATTGACAGTACAGAGCGAGGTCTTGGAGAAAGCAAAGGCTAATGGACTCGGAGTGGAGGAACAAATCAGAGAAATTTAGAGAAAGATTTACCTCATAGTTGTAGATGTATTTTTGAAAGATATCGTCCGAGAGAACGAGATGTAGCTAGAAAGGCTAAAGAGCAAGGTTCAAGAAATCTTCTTCTCTACCACAGGATTGATTCTGAGACAGGACTTCACACGGGTGGCGAACCTCTTATCCATCCGGGATGATTTTACGAAACAAGAAGTGGATTGGGAGAGTGCCTTTGCTGGATATGCTGAGGACTTGGACGGGCTGGAATTCAAAATAAGCATGCTGCCACAAGTCATGATGGAAGAAGTCATCATGATCGTGTCCAGGTTCGTTGAACACACTGCTGCTCAAGAGGATAGGGACACACTCCCTTGAAAATAGCCCATACGCCACTTCACTCTTAGTTTACTCATTGATTACTGATGTTATTTGGGAAACCCTAATTAGGGTTGATGTGTATTAATCTTGGCCGTTAATGTTGTTTTAATCTTGGTCTTTCATTTGCTCTTGAAAACACTATATAAACTCTTGATCTCTCATTTTCATGTGTGAAGAAAGTGTATGAGATTGTTGCGTTTTGCTACCTCCGATAATAAAAGCTCTTATGCATGATTTGCTTTGAATCCCTTTTATTGTCAAGTGGTTTGCAAGGTTGCATAGCTTCTTCAACATTAGATTAGAATTAAGATAGAATTTGCTTCGAATGTTTGTTAAGTGAATACAAGATTTGATAGTATAGATTTATGGTGAAACATTGCTCATACTTTCTTTGGATGGATGATTTTCATTCAATGTGTAAAGTTAGCCTAAGCTTATGATTGTGGATGCTTAACTTCAGTCTGGAGAAGTATTGTTCTAGACATGAAAATTATAATCACACCCTTTGAAGATTGCACCCACTTTGTGTAGTTGTCCTAGGGAGGCGAAGCAAAGCGTGGTTACTAGTTTCACCTAATCTTTACCGTCTCTTGAATTCCTAGGAATAGATTAGATCCTCTAAACCCTTATCCTTTTGCATTTTTTTTGAAATCTCAAACTGAAATTCCCAACAGAAGAAGCATTTAATGTTAAATCCGTCTAAGTCCTAAACTAGTGAAGACATTGCTTAACGTAAGTCCCTTTGTGTAATACCAACATATCACAACGCCCATTGAGCTTATCCACACGTCATGACCTGACAAAAGAAACCTTGGAGTCGCCATATGATCTTCTCGCAATCTTAGCATACGCGGTGATTTTGTTCAAGAGAGGATAGAGTGTCTTTGGACATTTTATTCTATGTGTGCGGTGGTTGATAAAACATACACCAACACATATCCAGAAGAACCCTAATTAGAATTATTGCATGTATTTGTAATTCATGGATTTTATCTGTCATGTAGGCTAAATGAGTGTTCAAGCCAGAAACATGTAATATGAATTCAAGGGTATGTCACTCCCTTCCAAAATCACTATGGGATGGGGAGCCATAGCGGATACATACTTATGACATGTCAGTATGGATGATTTTCATTAAAGAATGACTAGCAATGATGCAAACACTTGGGTGAGGAAATCTTTTGTGAATGGATTAGATAAGGTTGTAGCATTTATTGTTTCCATACAATTCCTAGAATTAGTACTAGAATGCATCAAGCATTATGATACATAGAAAAGGCAAGTAGTTGTTGGAGTTAGGGTTTTTGTCGATTTGAACACCGAGGCAATCGAGAGCACCTTCAATATTACCTTCTTCACCAGAGTAGGGAACATAAATAGAAATATGCTTAGAAACAATTTAATAATGAAACTGAAAAAACACAAAAGAATTATTAACATGAAGTGGTCAGAGCATCGTAAGAATTTTATCCCCAAGGCGCCTAAAGTCCTTCATAGGAGTGATTTCGAAAATGAGATTGGAGATATTGTGACATTGCGAGCAGAGTTGTAGACTTCCAATTGCTTCCACAGTTGATCTTTGGATGAACTTCTATGTTGAAGCTATCCTAATAGGACAAGATATGATGCATTGGGAAAAAATCATTGGTGATAGCTTGCATGAGTAGATAACCACCTTTGAGGTGAACCACAAGTTTTACATGGTCTCATATCTAGTTTACTCTCTAGTAGTAAGAATTACCTTTGTTGGTTTGGACAAAATAGGTACCTTAGGTACTAAGCTAGTGCAAAATTTAGTTTATGACTATTATAATCCA